>JAULUF010000040.1:12802500-12822500 GCA_031834385.1 Semotilus atromaculatus
ACAGGGGACACAATACAACACAATGATGTGCATTACAGCTATTGATTGTTTATTATTAGCCTAAAAATGAACTGTCCACAGACAGCCTATTTGGAAACTGTCGAATAAGTTACAGGTGGGATGCTGTTTTTGACAGTTTTTTGGAGCGGGTGAGTTCTCGGGTAAACACGGTTGAGTTCTCGGGTAAATACGGTTGAGTTCTCAGAAACTTCTAATTTATGAGGTGAAACCTACTGTACATCACACAGGGGACACAATACAGCATGTAAATGTACATTACAGCCATTTATTGTGTACTATTAGCTTAAAAATGGACTGTCCACAGACAGCCTATTTGGACCCTGTCGAATAAGTCACAGGTGGGATTTCCTTAAAGATTCTGACTCCACAATTGAAAAAAATGAATAGAATTGATTAAATATCAATTTTACGTCAATCTATGGGCCCCCCTGAGCGATTTGCAGCCTTCAGAACCTTGAAATTCCACCGTCCACAAACAGCCTAAATTTTTGAATGGGATAGGTTGCAGGTGGGACGTCCAGATCTCAGCCTCTGGACAGAATTTGGAGATGAAACCTGCGCTCCTGCGCTCCTCGGGACATGCCCTGCCCATGGTGTGAATTTCAAAGAGATTGGAGAAACTTGAAAATTCGACCCAAAAAATCTCAAAGGGGTACCCCTTTGAGAATTTTTCAGTCAGATTTTCAAGTTTCTCCAAACTTCCTGGAATTCACAGCACTGTCGGGGCACGTCCAGATGAGCGCAGGAGCGCAGGTTTCAGCTCCAAATTATGTCCAGAGGCTGAGATCTGGACGTCCCACCTGCAACTTATACCATTCAAAAATTTAGGCTGTTCGTGGACAGTGGAATTTCTGGGTTCTGAAGGCTGCAAATCGCTCAGGGGGGCCCAAAGATGAACCTAAAATTGATATTTAATCAATTTTATTCATTTTTATCAATCATGACCTCAAAATATAAAAAAACATCCCAACTGTAACTTATTTGACAGGGTCCCTATATGCACTCTGTGGTCAATGCATTAATAGGTCACATTTCATAATTATACATGTTTTATTATTCTAAACAGCCAGTACAGTGCACAGGGAAGACAATCCAACATGTTGGGGTACTGTACAGTTCATAATTATGCATTATTAGCTTAAAAATGGACTGTCCACAGACAGCCTATTTGGACCCTGTCGAATAAGTCACAGGTGGGCAAAGTAAGGGCCCACCTGTAACTTATTTGACAGGGCCCAAATAGGCTGTCCGTGGTCAATACATTGATGGGTCATATTTCATAACTAAAGTGCTTTTATGAGGTGAAACCTACTGTACATCGCACAGGCGACACAATACAGCATATAAATGTACATTACAGCCGTTAACTGTGTATTATTAGCTTAAAAATGGACTGTCCACAGACAGCCTATTTGGACCCTGTCGAATAAGTCACAGGTGGGATGCTGTTTTCGACTTAGACATTTTCAGCGGGTCAATCCCTGTAAACAATTGGGGATTTCATCATATGTGATGAAGTCCCACCTGTAACTTATTCGACAGGGTCCAAATAGGCTGTCTGTGGACAATACATGAATGGATCATATTTAATAATTACAGTACTTTTATGAGGTAAAACCTACTGTACATCACACAGGGGACACATTACAACACATAAATGTACATTACAGCCATTCATTGTGTATTTTTAGCTTAAAAAATGGACTGTCCAGAGACAGCCTATTTGGACCCTGTCGAATAAGTCACAGGTGGGCAAAGTAAGGGCCCACCTGTAACTTATTTGACAGGGTCCCTATATGCACTCCGTGGTCAATGCATTAATAGGTCACATTTCATAATTATACATGTTTTATTATTCTAAACAGCCAGTACAGTGCACAGGGAAGACAATCCAACATGTCGGGGTACTGTACAGTTCATAATTATGCATTATTAGCTTAAAAATGGACTGTCCACAGACAGCCTATTTGGACCCTGTCGAATAAGTCACAGGTGGGCAAAGTAAGGGCCCACCTGTAACTTATTTGACAGGGCCCAAATAGGCTGTCCGTGGTCAATACATTGATGGGTCATATTTCATAACTAAAGTGCTTTTATGAGGTGAAACCTACTGTACATCGCACAGGCGACACAATACAGCATATAAATGTACATTACAGCCGTTAACTGTGTATTATTAGCTTAAAAATGGACTGTCCACAGACAGCCTATTTGGACCCCGTCGAATAAGTCACAGGTGGGCAAAGTAAGGGCCCACCTGTAACCTATTTGACAGGGCCCCTTTATGCACTCCGTGGTCAATGCATTAATAGGACATATTTAATAATCACAGTGGTTTTATATCACACAGGGGGCACAATACAACACAGAAATGTACATTACAGCCATTAATTATGTAATATTAGCCTAAAAATGGACTGTCCAAAGACAGCCTACAGGAACCCTGTTGAGTAAGTTACAGGTGGTATGTTTTGGTCAAATAGATGAGACAGACAAAACCATCATTTAAAATTTTTAAAATTTATTAAAACGTTGATTTAACATGATTTGTTGGAATACAAAAGAAACAGAACATTTAAACAGAACATTAAGAACATGATTATAAACAAACAAAAATGACAATTTTCATATAAAATGTAAGAAGTATAAAATATTTACATAAACAATGAGCAAACAACTATATACAATAAAATAGACATGATTTAAGATGATTAAAGATTAATTATGTCTCCAAGGTCAATGTTAGACAGGTCTGCAAGGTTAATTGTGTATAGCTCTGAAAAAGGGAAAGAAAGAAAAAACAATTAAATAAATAAAATAAAACAACAACAAAACCTGGTTACATGCATGTAAACTTATCACCTATTTCTTACCTTGCAGACCTGGAGAAGAGTTGGTGTCCTCTGCCTGCTCCAGATGCTTGAATAGATCATCTAAGAAGAAGAAGAAAAAGTTAATATTGTTTTCTTAATGTCCTGTTCATGGAAAAAACAATACAGTCAAGTTGTTCACCTGATACCTACCAAGGCTTTGGTCCTCCAGCTGGTCCTCATTTTCTTCCAGAAGCAGATCTATAATAAAAAATGTATTCATTTGTTTTTCTTGTATAAACAATATAGCATAATAACATGTTGATCAATTAATATCTACCCAGAAGGCTTGGAGCACTATCCGTTTCGAATGTTTCTATAATAAACACACACACACACACACACACACACACAGATTCAATAGTTTGTTCTCCATCATGTAAAAAAATATATTACATTCCCATCACATAAAACATTCAAAACCTACCCAGCAACTGGAGACACTCAGCTGGAACAGGCAAGGGGCTCTCTGGAGGTTGTGGTATCCCTCCACCTTCCTGCACATCCAGAGCTGACAGGACTGGATGGTCTGGTTGGTCTGGTTGGTCAGGTTGGTCAGGTTGCTCAGGTCCAGGTTGGCAAAGATGAAGTTGGTCCATTGCGACCTTCCATTTCAAATTTTTTATTATTTTTTTCACCTGTTTTCCCTGAAGAGACAGTTAAAAAAAAAAAACATTTTTAAATGAATTCACAAAAACAAGTATGCTAGTTTGAGATTATACTTACTGTCAGCTCTGGATGGCCCGCTTTTAAGTGGCGCTCCACATTCCCAAAAGTCATCCCACACTCGGGACACCTGACGTCCTGGAGTTTTATCCTCCCCCTTGCCAGTCGCAGCAATATCTGCCTTTCCACGTTATTTATTATATAGTGTTGCGACCTCAGGTGGTGTCTTAAGTGGACCACTTTGGCGGGGCACAGAGGACAGGTCAAAAGCATCTTGAAAAAATTTATGAATGGAAACAAAGTTAGTTGACTTTGAACTTCTAGAAACATGAAATATTCTCAAAATAACACTTTGAAATTACCTTGTTCAAGTTGACTGGATTAGAGCAGAGGTGGTCACAGCAGCTGCTTACACTGATTTTGAAATAAAGTTTGAAGCTTAGGGACGCTTTTGATATGTCCAAACAATAATTGATTTTTCCAAAAATATTTTGAACAAGAACATTTATTACAAAAGGACAATTACAAGGGATACAGTTTAAAATAGCTGCGCACAGTAAAGTTCATAAACATGCATTATTATTATTTCATAAATAATATTATTATTATAATTGTATATATTATAATTGTATATAGTTATTATAATTGCATGATTATAATTGTCTAATAACCTGTCCACAGACAGCCTATTTGGACCCTGTCGAATAAGTTACAGGTGGGCCCTTACTTTGACCACCTGTAACTTATTTGACAGGGCCCGAATAGGCTGTCTGTGGACAATACATGAATAGGTCATATTCAATAATTACAGTATTTTATGAGGTGAAACCTACTGTACATCACACAGGGGACACAATACAGCATATAAATGTACATTACAGCCATTAATTGCATATTATTAGATTAAAAACGGACTGTCCACAGACAGCCTATTTGGACCCCGTCAAATAAGTCACAGGTGGGCAAAGTAAGATCCCACCTGTAACTTATTTGACAGGGCCCCTGTATGCACTCCGTGGTCAATGCATTAATAGCCTCGTGGGACCCCGGGGGCCTGAGATACAGCCCCTCGAAGGCGAAAAACGCGAATATCTCGGCGATTACAAAACGGATCCTGCGAGCACTAGGCTCGTTGGATGCGTCTAGTCGAGCTGAAAAGATCCGTGCCAGTTTCGTAATTTTTGGTGGCGTTTTCGCGGAGATATCGGCCGAAACCATCGGGCGCGCGTCAAAATGGCGGCCGCCGGTGACGTCACGGCCTCGGGACAAAAACGCCCGTATCTCGGGAACGCGAAGACCCAGAAAGCTCAAATTCGGGTGAGGAGGTCCCAGGGGGGGCCTTGCCCGAACCCTAGATTGGAGAGTCTCGGGGACGCCCCCTACCGGATCGCCGTTCGCGGGGACCCCCGTCTTTGAACGGCTGTAGCTCGTGGACCCGGGGGAGTTGGACCTCGGGGGTGGGCTCGTTGGAAAGGCCCCGTCCGGCACCGCGATCGATTAGAGTTTGGGGAACGTAGATCCAAGATCGACCGAGATATGAGGTGCGCCTTTGACCGGACGTAACTCCCTGACCCGACGGCCCTCGGGGGCGGGGCTGGGCTCGTTGGATAGGCCTCCTCGAGACCTATGGACGACCCGATTTTGGAATTTTTTTCTCCATGTCGTCTTCAAGATATTCGAAAAACCAATACCCCAATCTGGTTAGTCAATGCATTAATAGGTCATATTTCATGATTAAAAATTTTTTATTACTCAAAACATGCATCAGAGTGCACAGGGAAGACAGTCAAGCATGTTGGGGTACTTTACAGCTCATGACTTTGCATCATTAGCCTAAAAATGGACTGTCCACAGACAGCCTATTTGGACCCTGTCGAATAAGTCACAGGTGGGCAAAGCAAGGGCCCACCTGTAACTTATTTGACAGGGCCCAAATAGGCTGTCCGTGGTCAATACATTGATGGGTCATATTTCATAACTAAAGTGCTTTTATGAGGTGAAACCTACTGTACATCACACAGGGGACACATTACAACACATAAATGTACATTACAGCCATTCATTGTGTATTTTTAGCTTAAAAAATGGACTGTCCACAGACAGCCTATTTGGACCCCGTCGAATAAGTCACAGGTGGGCAAAGTAAGGGCCCACCTGTAACTTATTTGACAGGGTCCCTATATGCACTCCGTGGTCAATGCATTAATAGGTCATATTTCATAATTATACATCTTTTATTACTCTAAACAGCCAGTACAGTGCACAGGGAATACAATCCAACATATTGGGGTACTTTACAGTTCATAATTATGCATTATTAGCCTTATAATGACATGTCCACAGAGTGCACCAAGGGGCCCTGTCAAATAAGTTACAGGTGGGCCCTTACTTTGCCCACCTGTAACTTATTTGACAGGGCCCCTTTGTGCACTCCGTGGTCAATGCATTAATAGGTCATATTTCATAATTATACATCTTTTATTACTCTAAACAGCCAGTACAGTGCACAGGGAATACAATCCAACATATTGGGGTACTTTACAGTTCATAATTATGCATTATTAGCCTTATAATGACATGTCCACAGAGTGCACCAAGGGGCCCTGTCAAATAAGTTACAGGTGGGCCCTTACTTTGCCCACCTGTAACTTATTTGACAGGGCCCCTTTGTGCACTCCGTGGTCAATGCATTAATAGGTCATATTTCATAATTATACATCTTTTATTACTCTAAACAGCCAGTACAGTGCACAGGGAATACAATCCAACATATTGGGGTACTTTACAGTTCATAATTATGCATTATTAGCCTTATAATGACATGTCCACAGAGTGCACCAAGGGGCCCTGTCAAATAAGTTACAGGTGGGCCCTTACTCTGCCCACCTGTAACTTATTTGACAGGGCCCCTTTGTGCACTCCGTGGTCAATGCATTAATAGGTCATATTTCATAATTATAAATGTTTTGTTACTTACAATATGCAGTAAAAATGGACGGTCCACAGACAGCTTATTTGGACCCTGTCAAATAATTTACAAGTGGGACAGGTACAGTAAATTACTTTAAATTGCACTCCATTTTCAGGTAAGTGTATTCAATTACTTTAAATCGCACTGCATTTACAGGTAAATGTACAGTAAATTACTTTAAATTGCACTCCATTTTCATGTAAGTGTACAGTAAATTACTTTAAATTGCACTCCATTTTCATGTAAGTGTATTCAATTACTTTAAATCGCACTGCATTTACAGGTAAATGTACAGTAAATTACTTTAAATTGCACTCCATTTTCATGTAAGTGTACAGTAAATTACTTTAAATTGCACTCCATTTTCATGTAAGTGTGCAGTAAATTACTTTAAATTGCACTCCATTTTCATGTAAGTGTGCAGTAAATTACTTTAAATTGCACTCCATTTTCATGTAAGTGTGCAGTAAATTACTTTAAATTGCACTCCATTTTCATGTAAGTGTACAGTAAATTACTTTAAATTGCACTCCATTTTCATGTAAGTGTACAGTAAATTACTTTAAATTGCACTCCATTTACAGGTAAGAGTACAGTTAGAGGTTCTAGGCAGCGAGTCGACCCTAGTCAGTGCCCACTGGACCTTCCAACGTGTGAGTCCGTGTAGCTCGTCGTCTGCCGTCTTTGTGCAAAGATGCCTGTTGAATCGTGCCCGCTTTGCATGCGCATGTACGCCCGCCTCGGCCAGCACTTGGTCATCACGCACGGCGTGAATAACCAAGAGGAGAGGAAGCTGCTCATGGCCATGGAGTCGGGGCGAGTGAACGCCCGTGCTGGCCTCTGCCCGATTCCGGCGTGCGGTAAATTCTCCAACCGTCTTGACCGCCACATCCGTACCCACTCTGAGGTCTCGGTGGGGGTACAGGACGAAGCACTCCGCTCCTGCAAGAGGAGGGTGTGTCTGGCCAAGCTGACCGCCCTGAGGGCCTCCAACCCGGCCGTCCCGATGGTTTCCACCCTCGACCTGGAGCTGCACCAGCTCCTGGAGGAGGACCCGTCGTGCCCCCAAGACCCAGAGGACCTGGAGGAGGAGGAGTGCGACAAGCAGGGCTGCAAAAACCTAAAGGATCTCCTCAGAACGCAGGTGGCCGACCTGAATAAGCAAGTCGACACCCTCAGCGAGACGCTCAGGATGGTCACCAGGCGGTATCGGATCCTGAAGAGGAGGTCGACCTCCTTGGGCTCGGCACGAATCGGGCGGGTGGCCCAAAGGCTCATGTCCTCTCTCGGCCCGGAAGAAGAGGAAGGCGCCCCTGTGGAAGAGGAGGTCAAGTCTTCCCCCGAGGTGCCCTCTGCCATTCAGCAGCCCCCTGCCTTGCCCGACACCGGCGAGGAGAAGCCTGAAGCCGACGACGGAGAGAAGCCTTCCACCAGTCAGCAGCCGCAGGACGTTGAGGAAGAGCAACCCCATTACCCCGACCACGTGGCCGTGCTGAGTGAGTGTGACGCTTTTATCTGTTTTTTTTTTTCTTTTTAACTTGTGGCTGTGCTAACACTAACTCTTTGCTCTTCCTCTGTTCTCTCTTTTTTCTCTCTTTCTTTGTTTGCAGACGAGATCGTGGAGGAGTACAGGCGGCACAGGGAAGGCCCGGACCCTGGCACCAAGTTAAAAGAAAATGTCGGCTGTCAGGTTTACCGCATAAAAAAGTTTTTGGCGGTCATGTCGAGGGGCAAGAAGAACCTGGCAGACTTCCGCTTCCTCAATGACATCGCCAGGATACACGGGTGAGTGACTCTTTTCCCGTCGTGGGCTCAGTTTGAAAATAGTCTATCGCCTCTGTAACCATTTTTGTCTCCTTACAGTTGGGTCAGCTCCCTGAGACAGGCAAAAATGACGGTAACCACCATCCAGCACTACGTGCTGAACGTCGGCTGCTTCATGCGGTTCCTCTCCGAAACCCCTCCGCAGTCCTGCCGCCTCTCTAACAAAGCCCTGGTCGGCCTTCGCAGGGAGATGGGGAGTTTGAGGAAGTCGCTGAAGAGGGGCCTGGCCGTCCACCAGACCGCGGTCAAGGAGGGCAAAGAGGTAAACATAATCACCAAGGCCACCCTGCTGAGGTGCCGGGAGCTTGCGGCCAAGGCCATCCCCGAGCTGTTGAGTAAGTTGTCTTTTACCTTCCCCCCCCCCCCGACTCAAGGTTACTCACCTGTTGCCGAACGGACGTTTTAACCTTGACTTTGTGCTTTGCTCCCGTCTTTAGCCCTCCTGGAGACTGATCCCTGCCAAAAGACCCTGTGGCGCTTTTACGGGCACCTTGCGGCGCTGGTCTCCTGCGTATACGGCCACAGAGGGGGGGTTCTGCAGAATATAACGATGCAGGAGGTTCTGGGGGCCCGCAAATCCTCCTCAGAGAAGGCGCACCTCATCAATGTGAGCGTCTGACTTTTATTTATCGTGCCTGATCTGTTTGTCGCCTCACCTGAGTGGCACGTTTTTAATTTTCTTTTCCTTGTGTGTCCACAGGTAGCGCACCACAAGACGAACATGGCATTCGGGTCGGCCCAGATCGCCTTGACCGAGGAGGAGTTTGGGTGGGTGCAGCGGTTCCTCAAGGTCAAGGACCAGCTGCCGGGCGGACCCGCGGCAAAGTATCTGTTTTTCACGTCCACCCAAAATCCCTGCAAGAACTTGAATAACTACTTCCAGGAGGCCTGGAAGTCGATGGGCCTTCCCGGCTGCCCCACCTTCACAGACATCCGTACGTCCATCGCCAGTCACGTAAGTGTTTTTCGGGCGCTCGGGCACGTATTTCGGCGGTCTTCCCTGGTGGCAGCATTGGTTTTTACTTTTCTCTGTCTCTGTCTTTACAGATCAAGTTCACCCACTCCAACGACGACCGGGTGAAGCTATCCAAATTCATGTGCCACGACACACGGACGGCGGACAAATTCTACGTCGCCAACTTGACCCCCCAGCAGGCCATGGAGCACCGCAGGCTGTTTGATGCTGCCCTGGAGGGTGCGGAGAGGGGCTCCCCGTCGAAGGAGCCAACCTCCGGGAAGCGCAAGCGGCCTGCGAAGGTGAAGGGGAAGCAACCTTCGAAGAAGAGAGCTCCCGAGTCCCCGGACGAGGAGCTGACGTCGGGCAGCACCACTCCAGAGGGGACTCGCCTGGAGTTCCAAGAGTCTGGGACGTCCAGCACCGAGTCCAGCGAGGTGAGTTGGCTTCCTTTGACTGCAGCGTTACGACCGTTTGCAACATCACGTCCGATCGCTCACCATGTCTTTGTGTGTGTGTGTGTGTGTTTGTTTTACCTTGCGCAGCATGGGGAGGAGGCCACGGAGAAGGGCGAGTCAGCGGAGGGATCGTCAAATGAGCAGGAGCCACAGGGACCGACCACCCCCCCCAGGAAGTACCCGGACCGGAGGGGCAAGGTGGCGGTGCTGCTGACTCCTTTGAAGACACTGGGCTCGAGCCAGAGGCACGTGTCGCCTCTCAAGGTTAAGAAGGCCATATTTTCCCCGAGCTCCACGACGCTGGTCGGTATCAACCGGCAAAAAAAGGCCTCCGAGAAGGTGAAGGCGGCCATGAAGAAGCGCCGACAGCGTAAATAGGCGTCGCGTTCATTTTTTGACCTTCGAGTGTTTTTGAGTTTTTATCCGGTTCAAGTGTTCACTTTTTGAGAGACTGTTTATTTAAAATTCCCGTTCCAGTGTTCGTTTTTTGAGAGACTGTTTATTTTTCAATTCCGGTTCCAGTGTTCAAGAGACCCCCCCCCCCCCCCCTCTAACCTGTTCCAATGTTTGTTCGTTGTTTGAGAGTTCCTTTTTGCAGATCACTGTTTTCGTTCAAATTTAACTTTTTTCTGTATATCTGCTGTTATAAATAAAGTTGTTTTTGTTGATTGAAATTGTAACTTCTTGTCTGCCTTTTTTCAAGTATTACTGTGATAATTCAAATTTAATTAGACATTTTATTAAAATGGTTTAAACTGGTTAAAGGGTTAATTGATCTGGTCATGCAATCAAACCCTGGGTAATTAATTTGTTATAACACCTATGTCCACTGACAGCCTACGGGGGCCCAGTCAAATAAGTTACAGGTGGGCACAGAAAGGGCCCACCTGTAACTTATTTGACTGGGCCCCTGTATGCACCCCGTGGTCAATGCATTAATAGGTCATATTTCATAATTATACATGTTTTATTACTCTAAACAGCCAGTACAGTGCACAGGGAAGACAATCCAACATGTTGGGGTACTTTACAGCCATTAATTATGCATCATTAGCCTAAAAATGCATTGACCACGGAGTGCACAAAGGGGCCCTGTCAAATAAGTTACAGGTGGGCCCTTACTTTGCCCACCTGTAACTTATTTGACAGGGGCAGAATAGGCTGTCTGTGGACCATGCATTAAAAGGTCATACTGTCCACAGACAGCCTATTTGGACCCCGTCGAATAAGTCACAGGTGGGCACAGAAAGGGCCCACCTGTAACTTATTTGACTGGGCCCCTGTATGCACCCCGTGGTCAATGCATTAATAGGTCATATTTCATAATTATACATGTTTTATTACTCTAAACAGCCAGTACAGTGCACAGGGAAGACAATCCAACATGTTGGGGTACTTTACAGCCATTAATTATGCATCATTAGCCTAAAAATGCATTGACCACGGAGTGCACAAAGGGGCCCTGTCAAATAAGTTACAGGTGGGCCCTTACTTTGCCCACCTGTAACTTATTTGACAGGGGCAGAATAGGCTGTCTGTGGACCATGCATTAAAAGGTCATACTGTCCACAGACAGCCTATTTGGACCCCGTCGAATAAGTCACAGGTGGGCAAAGTAAGGGCCCACCTGTAACTTATTTGACAGGGCCCCTTTGTGCACTCCGTGGTCAATGCATTAATAGGTCATATTTCATAATTATACATGTTTTATTACTCTAAACAGCCAGTATAGTGCACAGGGAAGACAATCCAACATGTTGGGGTACTTTACAGTTCATAATTACTCTTTATTAGCCTTAAAACGACATGTCCAAGGAGTGCACCAAGGGGCCCTGTCAAATAAGTTACAGGTGGGCCCTTACTTTGACCACCTGTAACTTATTCGACAGGGTCCAAATAGGCTGTCTGTGGACAATACATGCATGGATCATATTTAATAATTACAGTACTTTTATGAGGTAAAACCTACTGTACATCACACAGGGGACACAATACAGCATATAAATGTACATTACAGCCATTCATTGTGTATTATTAGCCTAAAAATGGACTGTCCACAGACAGCCTATTTGGACCCTGTCGAATAAGTTACAAGTGGGATGCTGTTTTCGACAGTTTTTTGGAGCGGGTGAGTTCTAGGGTAAATACGGTTGAGTTCTCAGAAACTTCTAATTTATGAGGTGAAACCTACTGTACATCACACAGGGGACACAAAACAGCATATAAATGTACATTACAGCCATTCATTGTGTATTATTAGCTTAAAAATGGACTGTCCACAGACAGCCTATTTGGACCCCGTCGAATAAGTCACAGGTGGGCAAAGTAAGGGCCCACCTGTAACTTATTTGACAGGGTCCCTGTATGCACTCCGTGGTCAATGCATTAATAGGTCATATTTCATCATTGTACATGTTTTATTACTCTAAACAGCCAGTACAGTGCACAGGGAAGACAATCCAACACGTTGGGGTACTGTACAGTTCATAATTATGCATCATTAGCTTAAAAATGGACTGTCCACAGACAGCCTATTTGGACCCTGTCGAATAAGTTACAGGTGGGCCCTTACTTTGACCACCTGTAACTTATTCGACAGGGTCCAAATAGGCTGTCTGTGGACAATACATGAATGGGTCATATTCAATAATTACAGTACTTTTATGAGGTAAAACCTACTGTACATCACACAGGGGACACATTACAACACATAAATGTACAATACAGCCATTCATTGTTTATTATCAGCCTAAAAATGGACTGTCCACGGACAGCCTATTTGGACCCTGTGGAATAAGTAACAGGTGGGCACTTCGCCCACCTGTAACTTGTGAAAATGAATGGGATAAGTTGCACGTGTCAGTGGCTCCCGCCCGGCCCCCGGGGGTCCCACGGGCCCCAAACTCGACAGAAAGTTGCGTCACGTGGCCCTCTGCGACATACCGAGCGGGCTAGGTCGAGACATGCCGAGTTTATTTTTAGCCATTTTTTATGCACCTCTCCGTCTCTCATTGATCCCTATGGGAACATGTGTCTGCTAGGGTTAACGCAGCAGTTAGGGTTAGAGGGCCCGATAGGCTCCGGAAGCCTGCAGAGCCACGAAACTCGGGGGCCCGATCCGGGGGCCCGTGACGGCCGTCCGTGCCGAATCTCGAGGTCCTGTGACCTTTCGACCCCTTTGGGCGACTGTTTGTTTGACGTCCCACCTGCAACTTATTGCATGGGGCTGTTGGTGGCCAATTAGCGCGAAAAAAGATCAGAGGGCCGCGGAACTCTGGGGCCCGTCCCCGGGGCCCGTGACGAGACGCATACGTCAGTTTCGGGCCGATCGGGCCTTTACAACAAACCGTTTGGCTCAAACGCATACTTAGAACCGACCTAGAACCAAGAAACACAGGATCTAGAACCGGGGGCCCCTGGACTGGCACCGTGTCGAATTTGGGGTCTCTGCGACCTTTCGACCCCTTTGGGCGACTGTTTGTTTGACGTCCCACGTGCAACTTATTGCATGGGGCTGTTGGTGGCCAATTAGCGCGAAAAAAGGTCAGAGGGCCGCGGAACTCTGGGGCCCGTCCCAGGGGCCCGTGACGGGTCGCATACGTCAGTTTCGGGCCGATCGGACCTTTCTGTCCGCCGTCCACGAAACACCTGTGAAAATGAATGGGATAAGTTGCACGTGTCAGTGGCCCCTGCTCGGCCCCCGGGGGTCCAACGGGCCCCAAACACTGCGTGCCGGTAGTCCTCGGGCCCCCGAACAACATATCAGGAGGACGAGTCCCTAGAACGTTCGGGACATTTTTTGGCTGCCTTTGTTTAAGTTTCTCTCACGGGCCTCTTCCACTCATAGAGACCAACACCCTATTGAAGGGTCAACCCCAACCAGAGTGAGGATGATTTTAAACTGCAAAAAGACATACTCGGAACCAATCCAGAACCCTGCGACCGTGGATCTAGAGCCGGGGGCCCCTAGACTACCACGGTGCCGAATTTGGAGTCGGTGGGACCTTTGGCCCCTGTTTTTAAACGTCCCACCTGCAACTTATTGCATGGGGCTGTTGGTGGCCAATTAGCGCGAAAAAAGGTCAGAGGGCCGCGGAACTCTGGGGCCCGTCCCCGGGGCCCGTGACGAGACGCGTGTGTCGGTTTCGGGCCGATCGGGCCTCTCCAACACGCCGTTTGGCTCAAACGCATACTTAGAACCGACCTAGAACCAAGAAACACAGGATCTAGAACCGGGGGCCCCTGGACTGGCACCGTGTCGAATTTGGGGTCGCTGCGACCTTCCGACCCCTTTTGGCCCCTGTTTGTTTGACGTCCCACGTACAACTTATTCCATGGGGCTGTTGGTGGCCAATTAGCGCGAAAAAAAGTCTGAGGGCCGCGGAACTCTGGGGCCCGTCCCAGGGGCCCGTGACGGGACGCATACGTCAGTTTCGGGCCGATCGGACCTTTCTGTCCGCCCTTCATGGAGCACATGGTCCGATTAATGGTGGCCCTCTCGCACACACAGACAGACATATGGTCAGAGTGAACCAAAGCGAGGAGAATTTCGCACTGCAAAAACACACACTTGGAGCCGATCTAGAAGCCTGCGATCCGGGATCTAGAACCGGGGGCCCCCCGACCACCAGGGCGGCGAATTTGGAGTCGGTGCGACCTTTGGCCCCTGTTTGTTTGACGTCCCACGTGCAACTTATTCCATGGGGCTGTTGGTGGCCAATTAGTGCGAAAAAAGGTCAGAGGGCCGCGGAACTCTGGGACCCGTCCCAGGGGCCCGTGACGGGACGCACGCGTCGGTTTCGGGCCGATCGGACCTTTCTGTCACGCCGTCCACGAAACGCCTGTGAAAATGAATGGGATAAGTTGCACGTGTCAGTGGCTCCCGCCCGGCCCCCGGGGGTCCCACGGGCCCCAAACTCGACAGAAAGTTGCGTCACGGGGCCCTCTGCGACATACCGAGCGGGCTAGGTCGAGACATGCCGAGTTTATTTTTAGCCATTTTTTGTGCACCTCTCTGTCTCACATTGATCTCTATGGGAGCATTCGTCTGTTAGGGTTAATTCAGCAGTTATGGTTGGAGGGCCCGATAGGCTCCGGAAGCCTCCAGAGCCACGAAACTCGGGGGCCCGATTCGGGGGCCCGTGACGGCCGTCCGTGCCGAATCTCGAGGTCCTGTGACCTTTTGACCCCTTTGGGCGCCTGTTTTCTAGGTGTCCCACCTGCAACTTATTGCATGGGGCTGTTGGTGGCCAATTAGCGCCAAAAAAGGTCAAAGGGCCGCGGAACTCTGGGGCCCGTCCCCGGGGCCCGTGACGGGACGCATACGTAAGTTTCGGGCCGATCGGGCCTTTACAACAAACCGTTTGGCTCAAACGCATACTTAGAACCGACCTAGAACCAAGAAACACAGGATCTAGAACCGGGGGCCCCTGGACTGGCACCGTGTCGAATTTGGGGTCTCTGCGACCTTTCGACCCCTTTGGGCGACTGTTTGTTTGACGTCCCACGTGCAACTTATTGCATGGGGCTGTTGGTGGCCAATTAGCGCCAAAAAAGGTCAGAGGGCCGCGGAACTCTGGGGCCCGTCCCAGGGGCCCGTGACGGGACGCATACGTAAGTTTCGGGCCGATCGGGCCTTTACAACAAACCGTTTGGCTCAAACGCATACTTAGAACCGACCTAGAACCAAGAAACACAGGATCTAGAACCGGGGGCCCCTGGACTGGCACCGTGTCGAATTTGGGGTCTCTGCGACCTTTCGACCCCTTTGGGCGACTGTTTGTTTGACGTCCCACGTGCAACTTATTGCATGGGGCTGTTGGTGGCCAATTAGCGCCAAAAAAGGTCAGAGGGCCGCGGAACTCTGGGGCCCGTCCCAGGGGCCCGTGACGGGACGCATACGTCAGTTTCGGGCCGATCGGACCTTTCTGTCCGCCCTTCACGGAGCACATGGTCCGATTTAATGGTGGCCCTCTCGCACACACAGACAGACATATGGTCAGAGTGAACCAAAGCGAGGAGAATTTCGCACTGCAAAAACACACACTCGGAGCCGATCTAGAAGCCCGCGATCCGGGATCTAGAACCGGGGGCCCCTCGACCACCAGGGCGGCGAATTTGGAGGCGGAGCGACCTTTCGACCCCTGGATTTCCGCACGCCCACGTGCAACTTATTCAATGCAAACTTTACAGGCGCTTCCAGGTCAAGGGGGTCTTTTTCGGCCAAACGAGCAGTTCTGGACACGGAACTCTAGGACCCGTCCCAGGGGCCCGTGACGGGACGCACGCGCCGGTTTCGGGCCGATCGGACCTTTCTGTCACGCCGTCCACGAAACGCCTGTGAAAATGAATGGGATAAGTTGCACGTGTCAGTGGCTCCCGCCCGGCCCCCGGGGGTCCCACGGGCCCCAAACTCGACAGAAAGTTGCGTCACGTGGCCCTCTGCGACATACCGAGCGGGCTAGGTCGAGACATGCCGAGTTTATTTTTAGCCATTTTTTATGCACCTCTCTGTCTCACATTGATCTCTATGGGAGCATTCGTCTGCTAGGGTTAATTCAGCAGTTAGGGTTAGAGGGCCCGATAGGCTCCGGAAGCCTCCAGAGCCACGAAACTCGGGGGCCCGATTCGGGGGCCCGTGACGGCCGTCCGTGCCGAATCTCGAGGTCCTGTGACCTTTTGACCCTTTTGGGCGCCTGTTTTCTAGGTGTCCCACCTGCAACTTATTGCATGGGGCTGTTGGTGGCCAATTAGCGCCAAAAAAGGTCAAAGGGCCGCGGAACTCTGGGGCCCGTCCCCGGGGCCCGTGACGGGACGCATACGTCAGTTTCGGGCCGATCGGGCCTTTACAACAAACCGTTTGGCTCAAACGCATACTTAGAACCGACCTAGAACCAAGAAACACAGGATCTAGAACCGGGGGCCCCTGGACTGGCACCGTGTCGAATTTGGGGTCTCTGCGACCTTTCGACCCCTTTGGGCGACTGTTTGTTCGACGTCCCACGTGCAACTTATTGCATGGGGCTGTTGGTGGCCAATTAGCGCGAAAAAAGGTCAGAGGGCCGCGGAACTCTGGGGCCCGTCCCAGGGGCCCGTGACGGGTCGCGTACGTCAGTTTCGGGCCGATCGGACCTTTCTGTCCGCCGTCCACGAAACACCTGTGAAAATGAATGGGATAAGTTGCACGTGTCAGTGGCCCCTGTTCGGCCCCCGGGGGTCCCACGGGCCCCAAACACTGCGTGCCGGTAGTCCTCGGGCCCCCGAACAACATATCAGGAGGACGAGTCCCTAGAACGTTCGGGACATTTTTTGGCTGCCTTTGTTTAAGTTTCTCTCACGGGCCTCTTCCACTCATAGAGACCAACACCCTATTGAAGGGTCAACCCGAACCAGAGGGAGGATGATTTTAAACTGCAAAAAGACATGCTCGGAACCAATCCAGAACCCTGCGACCGTGGATCTAGAGCCGGGGGCCCCTAGACTACCACGGTGCCGAATTTGGAGTCGGTGCGACCTTTGGCCCCTGTTTTTGAACGTCCCACCTGCAACCTATTGCATGGGGCTGTTGGTGGCCAATTAGCGCCAAAAAAGGTCAGAGGGCCGCGGAACTCTGGGGCCCGTCCCAGGGGCCCGTGACGGGACGCACACGTCAGTTTGGGGCCGATCGGGCCTTTCCAATGAGCCGGTTTGCTGAAACCCATACTTAGAACCGACCCAGAACCAAGAAACACAGGATCTAGAACCGGGGGCCCCTGGACTGGCACCGTGTCGAATTTGGGGTCTCTGCGACCTTTCGACCCCTTTGGGCGACTGTTTGTTTGACGTCCCACGTGCAACTTATTGCATGGGGCTGTTGGTGGCCAATTAGCGCCAAAAAAGGTCAGAGGGCCGCGGAACTCTGGGGCCCGTCCCAGGGGCCCGTGACGGGACGCACACGTCAGTTTCGGGCCGATCGGGCCTCTCCAACGAGCCGGTTTGCTGAAACCCATACTTAGAACCGACCTAGAACCAAGAAACACAGGATCTAGAACCGGGGGCCCCTGGACTGGCACCGTGTCGAATTTGGGGTCTCTGCGACCTTTCGACCCCTTTGGGCGACTGTTTGTTTGACGTCCCACGTGCAACTTATTGCATGGGGCTGTTGGTGGCCAATTAGCGCGAAAAAAGGTCCGAGGGCCGCGGAACTCTGGGGCCCGTCCCAGGGGCCCGTGACGGGACGCATACGTCAGTTTCGGGCCGATCTGACCTTTCTGTCCGCCCTTCGCGTAGCACATGGCCTATGACTCAGGCTAAGCGGTACTGAGGAAGACTATGGTGAAGTTTAGGTGGTCAGGGGACCCCATAGGCACTTCGTGGCAACGAAGAAGAGGACAGGTGGTTAGGGGTCAAAATAGGCACTTCGTGGACGATGAGGAAGACTATGGTGAAGTTTAGGTGGTCAGGGGACCCCATAGGCACTTCGTGGCAAAGAAGAAGAGGATAGGTGGTTAGGGGTCAAAATAGGCACTTCGTGGACGATGAGGAAGACTATGGTGAAGTTTAGGTGGTCAGGGGACCCCATAGGCACTTCGTGGCAAAGAAGAAGAGGATAGGTGGTTAGGGGTCAAAATAGGCACTTCGTGGGCGATGAGGAAGACTATGGTGAAGTTTAGGTGGTCAGGGGACCCCATAGGCACTTCGTGGCAAAGAAGAAGAGGATAGGTGGTTAGGGGTCAAAATAGGCACTTCGTGGACGATGAGGAAGACTATGGTGAAGTTTAGGTGGTCAGGGGACCCCATAGGCACTTCGTGGCAAAGAAGAAGAGGATAGGTGGTTAGGGGTCAAAATAGGCACTTCGTGGGCGATGAGGAAGACTATGGTGAAGTTTAGGTGGTCAGGGGACCCCATAGGCACTTCGTGGCAAAGAAGAAGAGGATAGGTGGTTAGGGGTCAAAATAGGCACTTCGTGGGCGATGAGGAAGACTATGGTGAAGTTTAGGTGGTCAGGGGACCCCATAGGCACTTCGTGGCAAAGAAGAAGAGGATAGGTGGTTAGGGGTCAAAATAGGCACTTCGTGGGCGATGAGGAAGACTATGGTGAAGTTTAGGTGGTCAGGGGACCCCATAGGCACTTCGTGGCAATGAAGAAGAAAATAGGTGGTTAGGGGTCAAAATAGGCGCTCCGCGGTACTGAGGAGGACTATGGTGAAGAGTAGGTAGTTGCCGGACCCCAAAAGCACTTGGTGGACCCCACCGTAGTGCACTGGCACCCCCAGAGGCGTCCACACAGAGCCTATGTTAATTTATGCTAATTTTGGCTACTTTATATGCGATTTTGGAAAAGCTCCCACTCACCATCCGAATAAGCAGTATCTGTCGTCCGTTTCGAGCACGCGGCCCTCGGAGTGCATATGGTGACGGTGGCAACTTATATGAATGGGAAAATTCCCACGAACAGCCTGGATGCCCTTACTTCAAGGGGCACTCCCTAGATGAGCTTTTGAGGCTCACTGCTGCCGAAAAGTTTTTCCGGGCGAGAACCTGCGCGCATTCCTGGCAAAAGCAGGTCCCACCGAGATTTGAAGTCGGAACGCTGGATTCATAGTGCTAATCATTACTCCATGGAACTTTGGCGCGGGTCACCTTTTCACACAGAGCAGCAGAGAGTTAAGTCATTCAGCCTACAAGCCCAATAGCAAGGAGTAAGTGAAGCCTTTGCTTTTCAAGCCCATGTTTCCCCGATTCCGACTCGGTTTGAGAGTGCCCATTTCACCGCCACATCAGCAGTTGCGCATCACCTCTGTTTTTTCCCTCCCTTACGCTAAAAAGGTTCCACCGAGATTTGAACTCGGATCGCTGGATTCAGAGTCCAGAGTGCTAACCATTACACCATGGAACCAACAGACACCGACAGGGGGCCATCTGAGAGGCAGATAGGGATGAGGCTAGGTGGAATCAGGTAGAGAGAAGGTGGCTTTTGGTAACTAGACCCCCTCGACCAAAACAAGCAGACAAGGTTCCACTGCCGAAACCCGGGATTGAACCAGGGACCTTTAGATCTTCAGTCTAACGCTCTCCCAACTGAGCTATTTCGGCCAAGTTGTTGAGAGTTTTAGCCAGCAGAAATTTCTGGGAGACCGCCCGTCGCTTTCTGGACGAGCAGAGATGAAGGTCCCAGAGAGATAAAGAGTGGCCCGTACGGGGATCGAACCCGCGACCTTGGCGTTATTAGCACCACGCTCTAACCAACTGAGCT
>JAULUF010000040.1:12875000-12877500 GCA_031834385.1 Semotilus atromaculatus
CTCGCTTCGATCGCTTTTATCCCTAATTTCTCAGAAATATCCTGGTTGCCCTAATCAGGCTGAAGAGATCAAAAGCAAAGCCTGAGAACGGGCTCGTCCGGGATTTGAACCCGGGACCTCTCGCACCCTAAGCGAGAATCATACCCCTAGACCAACGAGCCAACACAGACGTCCTTCCTGCTGCTGCCTGGCCGCGCAACTAAACGGTAGCCTGGGCAAAGTTGTCAGCACAGAGGAAATACCATCTCTCTTCTTTGCGGCCATTGGAAATCGCGCTGCAGCACCGGCACACGTGCTGGGGATAACTCCTCGCTATTGTATTTGAGAACGATGGACACCTTCTGCTCCATCGTCGAGGGTAATTAGCTCAAATGCTAGAGCGCTCGCTTATCAAGCGAGAGGTAGCGGGATCGATGGCAAAAGCAGGTCCCACCGAGATTTGAACTGGGAACGCTGGATTCAGAGTGCTAACCATTACTCCATGGAACTTTGGCGCAGGTCACCTTTTCACACAGAGCAGCAGAGAGTTAAGTCATTCAGCCTACAAGCCCAATAGCAAGGAGTAAGTGAAGCCTTTGCTTTTCAAGCCCATGTTTCCCCGATTCCGACTCGGTTTGAGAGTGCCAATTTCACAGCCACATCAGCAGCAACCTCTGTTTTTTCCCTCCCTTCCATTAAAAAGGTTCCACCGAGATTTGAACTCGGATCGCTGGATTCAAAGCCCAGAGTGCTAACCATTACACCATGGAACCAACACACCCTGACATCTGGCCATCTGAGAGGCAGATAGCGATAAGTCTAGGTGGAATCAGGTAGCGAGAAGGTGGCGTTTGGAACCATTACATTACAGATTGCGATGAGGCTAGGTGGAATCAGCTAGACAGAAGGTTGCGTTTGGTCACTGGACCCCCTCTACCAAAACACACGGACATGGTTCCTCTGCCGAAACCCGGGATTGAACCAGGGACCATTCTAGGGATCGCTCCTCGCCTTTGTCTTTGAGAGCGATGGACACCTTCTGCTCCATCGTCGAGGGGAATTAGCTCAAATGGTAGAGCGCTCGCTTAGCATGCGAGAGGTAGCGGGATCGATGCCCGCATTCTCCACGTGCTGTGCCGTCCGTTTGCCCTTCCTTCAAGGGGCACTCCCTAGATGAGCTTTTGAGGCTCACTGCTGCCGAAAAGTTTTTCCGGGCGAGAACCTGCGCGCATTCCTGGCAAAAGCAGGTCCCACCGAGATTTGAAGTCGGAACGCTGGATTCATAGTGCTAATCATTACTCCATGGAACTTTGGCGCGGGTCACCTTTTCACACAGAGCAGCAGAGAGTTAAGTCATTCAGCCTACAAGCCCAATAGCAAGGAGTAAGTGAAGCCTTTGCTTTTCAAGCCCATGTTTCCCCGATTCCGACTCGGTTTGAGAGTGCCCATTTCACCGCCACATCAGCAGTTGCGCATCACCTCTGTTTTTTCCCTCCCTTACGCTAAAAAGGTTCCACCGAGATTTGACCTCGGATCGCTGGATTCAGAGTCCAGAGTGCTAACCATTACACCATGGAACCAACAGACACCGACAGGGGGCCATCTGAGAGGCAGATAGGGATGAGGCTTGGTGGAATCAGGTAGAGAGAAGGTGGCTTTTGGTAACTAGACCCCCTCGACCAAAACAAGCAGACAAGGTTCCACTGCCGAAACCCGGGATTGAACCAGGGACCTTTAGATCTTCAGTCTAACGCTCTCCCAACTGAGCTATTTCGGCCAAGTTGTTGAGAGTTTTAGCCAGACGGGGATCGAACCCGCGACCTTGGCGTTATTAGCACCACGCTCTAACCAACTGAGCTAACCGGCCTCGCTTCGATCGCTTTTATCCCTAATTTCTCAGAAATATCCTGGTTGCCCTAATCAGGCTGAAGAGATCAAAAGCAAAGCCTGAGAACGGGCTCGTCCGGGATTTGAACCCGGGACCTCTCGCACCCTAAGCGAGAATCATACCCCTAGACCAACGAGCCAACACAGACGTCCTTCCTGCTGCTGCCTGGCCGCGCAACTAAACGGTAGCCTGGGCAAAGTTGCCAGCACAGAGGAAATACCATCTCTCTTCTTTGCGGCCATTGGAAATCGCGCTGCAGCACCGGCACACGTGCTGGGGATAACTCCTCGCTATTGTATTTGAGAACGATGGACACCTTCTGCTCCATCGTCGAGGGTAATTAGCTCAAATGCTAGAGCGCTCGCTTATCATGCGAGAGGTAGCGGGATCGATGGCAAAAGCAGGTCCCACCGAGATTTGAACTGGGAACGCTGGATTCAGAGTGCTAACCATTACTCCATGGAACTTTGGCGCAGGTCACCTTTTCACACAGAGCAGCAGAGAGTTAAGTCATTCAGCCTACAAGCCCAATAGCAAGGAGTAAGTGAAGCCTTTGCTTTTCAAGCCCATGTTTCCCCGATTCCGACTCGGTTTGAGAGTGCCAATTTCACAGCCACATCAGCAGCAACCTCT
>JAULUF010000040.1:12885000-12892500 GCA_031834385.1 Semotilus atromaculatus
CGCCTGCGTCTTCATTTATCTATGACATCATTATATTGATTTATATTTTTTTGTGTGTATTAATATTATTTTTAAATATTGCATATTACATGTTGTTGATTATTTAATAAAATTAATAAAAATGGAGGGATATGATTTGATTGACATGATTTATCAGATTTGTTTTAAGACACTTCAAAAGTTTTATTAAGTGTTTTTTTGTGTATATTATTTAAAAAAAATATTGCATATTACATGTTGTTTATGATTTAATAAAATGAATAAAACATTTTCTTCAAATATGTGTTTTTTTGTGAGGGATATGATTTGATTGATATGATTTATCAGATTATTTTAAGACACTTTAAATGTTTTATTAAAATGAATACACACAAATATTTAAATGACACTTAAAATGTTTTATTAAAATGAATACACAAATATTTAAATGACACTTTAAATGTAAAAAAAAACAAATATTAAAATGAATACACACAAATACTGAAATGAGTACACAGACACAAACACACATATATACATATATATATATATATATATATATATATATATATAGGACAATATGAAAGACTGGGTGGAATCATGTACAGTAATATATACAAAATATATACAGGAAAAAAGCAAATTGTTTATTGAGGAGGTGGAGTTTGGCTTGTATTTTGCTGGCGCTGTTCTGCCAACCAGTCATCTAAAGATTTTCCATTTGAGGCACGCAAGCAAAATGTGGCATTTCCATATCGGCTATGGCCAAACTCTTTGGTTTTGGGCTGCCCACATTTGCTGCACATGTTAAAGGTTACCCCTCGCACATACTTCCTCTTATGGACTCCGCTTTCCGTCTCCTGGGCCCGCCGGCGCCTGTTCCTCTGGGTGTAACGGGACACAGGAGCAGCAGACACAGGAGCAGGTGGAGCTGGGCCTGCACCGGATGTTGAAGCACCAGAAGGTGGAATCACCATTGACACGGTCATGTCTGGGTTAAGGACTAGTGACAATGACCCAGGTGCTGAAATGGGCTGCACAACTCCTGATGCTGTGGGGGCAGGTGCAATGGGGCACACCATGGTGGTGGCAGCAGCAGGCCGTCGACCTGGTCGCAGAAGAGGAGCCTGTCCTTCTCGATTTGGCGGAAGGATAAATGTATGTTTTGGGCGTGAGGTCGATGCCGCTTCATCCAATTTTTCCCTCGGTGGAGGAAGCTGCGTATCAGCCACAGCAATTGGGTCAGGTGGAGTCAGTCCCTGAGCGAGGACACTCATTTCCTGTTTTTTCTGCTGCCGTTGAAACCTGAAAATAAATTACATGTATTATATATATGTTTATAAAGGTATTCAGTTAATTTGAAGAAAATAATGTGCCTTGCTTACCACTGAATGAGTGTCTTCTGGTTTAGCTCAAACAGCTGGATCATTGTTTCATCCATCAGCCTGCGATTGTTAAGCACCAGCTCTCGGATGTGGTGGTAATCCGAGAGGATTTTAGACCACCTGGGGGTGCAAACTCCAACCTTCTTGGTCGGCGACTTGTGTAAAGCACACAGCTTTGTACAAATGGCCTCAACCAAGCGGCTGGTGCTGGGCCACTGTGCTGGTCCCCCGGGATGTCCAATCAGACACCGTTTTACACTCTCCACACCTGGTGTGACTCCGGACCGCTTCGGTGCCTTAAAGCGTCCATGTGTCAGCTGAGGCTGATGTCGAGGCTGATAGTTGACCCGCTGTTTGTCTATGTCATGGAGAGCTGTCCACAGCTGGATGGCCTCTGTCACCTGCAGGTCAGTGAGGTAAGGAGCCTCACGAAGACCAACCAGGTAACCAGCCATATCCTGGACCTTGTCCCACCCAGCAATGCCATCGGGCCCAATGACTGCTCCCTAGTAAATTCAGATTAATGTTAATATATGTGGAATAAAACGAGATTGAAATTAAATAAAGCCCTTAACGTGTTTTACCTGAGCCTCGTCGGAGAGACTGCTTCCAGTGTCAGATGGCTGTGACAACACTGAAGGGGCAGGGGCAAGTTGCTGTCCTTCTCTAGTTGATGTGGATGGCTCAGCCAGTGACACGTCAGCCATTGATACATCAGCCAGTGATGCTGGGGACTGAGGCTGAGGCAAAGATGAGGGGCTGTTTGCGAGATCATGGCAGGGGTCATTCTCGTACAGCACTGGAACTGTGATGTCCTCCGTGATCTCTTCCTCAAACCCCTCATCTTGCAGGTCTTGGTCATCAATTTCCTCCACCAGCCTGTCTTCATCCTCTGGGTTCTGGAGCACTGGAGTCAGTGTTTTGCCAGTCTGGCTGTAAAGGTACTCTATTCCTAGCAATTCACCTACAAGAATAAAAGGGAAAAAATATTTTGTCTAGTACATTTAAGGCTAAATAGATACTTAGTAGAGTATTACGAAATAACAAATTAATGAATGTCTTGCCTGTATATGCTCCAGGAGGGCGATAGCGCTCATCCCAGGGCTTCCCAAAGACTGTCTGGCTAAGCTGGTCCACAGCCTCTCTCATGGCACTGCCATATGACCGGATGGAGGATGCTCCTTTTATGGCATCTTCCATCCGGTCATCATTCCAACGCATCAAGCCCTCAAGGAGATAGGCCTGAAAATGTGCATCACTGGCACTGGTTCCTAAAAGTTAAATAAATAAAAAAGGGTTTTATATGTCACATATGTACAATATATTTACTACACATGAGGTGCTATGAAGTAACTGGTTACATGTAATAGAGTTATGTAATTACATAAAAAAATTATTGTCGTTATAACCATTAGTTATTAGTGACTTGTGAGGCAAGATAGCTTTGTCAATGCTTTTATGACATCAGAAAAGAACTGTAAAAGTGTGACATTTATTAATGTGACATTACTTTAACGTAATGGAAGCAGTTACAGTGCTTATATTTTTTTACAGAAAAATTAGTAATCCATATGAATGTAATACCTGGAATAAAACGGTTCAGGTGGAGGTGGAATGACTCCAAGGAGGTAGAGCCTCGAGCACACCTGTAGCAGCACAGCTCCACACCACCTTTCTTCAGTGTCCCCTTCTTTATGTAGAGCGGAAAGTGCTCTGGGTCTTGGATACACTGTACATGCTTCCGCTGTTCTTTCCATATCTGCTGGATCCGTTCATGGTTCAGAAGTGGAACTCCCAGAGTATCCTTCCCGTCCGCACTGTCAAACTGATCAATCAGTGACCCAATCAATATGGTGGTCTCCTCCTCCCCCCTGGTCCTCCTCCGGCAGTGCAGTGCCAACTCCCTCCGGTTAATGCGAGCACTGACCGCCTTTTCTGAGATGTAGCCAGTCTTCTTTGCTGCCAGCTCACCCTCCTTTGCACGGCGAAGAGCAGCCACATCATCTGAATCCCACTGGAATATGGACATGGATAGACGTGCCATGAAGATCCCATAGAGCGGATGAGCCTCTGTCGTGACACCTGCAGCAAATCGCCGCATGAAATGCCAGATGTCCAGGCGCACTTCAAGCTCATCCCACTCCGAAAACATGGCCTTCACCTGAGACTGGCCGTGCTGACTGCAGCAATCTCTGTCCACGTACATCACCTTTGGGGATGCCTCTCCTGCCTCTCGGTAGCGTTTCATTAGGCCAGCTGCCATGGGGTCCAGTGCATGTCCCTCGGCGGCTGTTAGGACAGAGACAAGGACTTGGCCGTGTTCGTTACCAACATTTGTGCACCAGGCAGCTGTTCCTGAAGCAGCACCGGCAAGTTTTTTTGTGACCTATTGAAGAAAAAAAAGATTTTTTTTTTTAAACAAAATAAAAACTCATAACTGTTCATTATGTACACACACACATATCCATATCTGGACAATTTCTGGATATAAACAGGGCTTTGATACCTTTTTTGTGGAGTCCATCTTGAGAACACAGCCAAATACAGATGTTATTTTGGCCTTGACCTCGTCCAGTCGCCCCAGAACATCCCTGGCGTACACAGCTAACAGCCACTTAGGTTTAGGAAGGGCAGGTAAAAGGGGAGGCTCAGCAAACACAGGAGGCTGCACAAGGGAGGACCTTGTGAATGGTTCACAGGCAGTCAGGTACTGCAGGACACGCTGTGTCCATGCCTCACTGTGTTGTTCCATCAGCTTCTTGTAGAGCTGAGTCACACTGTTGCCCAGTGTCCTCTCCCTCATCATCCTCACCACCCGGTTGTCACATGAGTATCTAAGGAAACAACAGTATAATCATGCAAATGCTTTGGTTGGAAAAAATAACACAAATAAAAGCGCCTAATAATGAATGATTGTCATTATGAATTACCTGTATGTCAGCAAAGCTGGAAACTGACTGCGGTGGCCCATATCCAGCTGTCCTAAGATGTCCTCGTTCCAAGCTGGATACTTCTTTTTGCAGCGTTTGCACTCCAGATACTCAGTGGCAAGGTCATACCACCCATCAATGTCCAAGACCTTGCGCACGGTACGGTAAAGTCCTGCCGCTGTAAGTCTGTGCTTACCACAGTCTGGGCGAACGCAGACAAGAGGAAACAACCACATCTTTAGCGGCATCCATAAGAAAATGGGCCGACAGAAGAAGAGGTCAGGTGAGGCGGGTGGCTGGGTGTTTATTAAAGGGGGCTGAGGAGGATACCACCAAAGCTTCAGCTGGGACACTATTTCTGGCTTTCCGGTTCGCATGTTGGCCTTAAACAGTGTGTTCCGGATCCACTCATGTTGGAAAGGTGGAAGATGATCTTTCCAGTGACTAGGAAGCTCAGCTGGTGGCTGATGATGAGGAAGAGCTGGTGTCTGTGCTGTTTCCGCTGATGGAGACGGACCGGCACAGGCCTCTGAGTGAACAGTAACATAAACAATATAAGGATGACTGTTATTTGATAGTAATATGCCATAAATGCAGCCCACAAACAGCCGGCGAAGCAGTCATTTTGGACAAGTATTAATAATAATTATGATTATATTTAGGAATAACAGTGAAGAAAATGGTATTAGTGTCAAGAAGCAAAGAACACAGTGTACACTTTATTGATGTAAGGAATATTGGATCAATATAGCTCTTTGAGAATGAGGATTAGATGGAATGAAAGAAGGAAAATTAGTCGTGATGAATTCAGTAAAAAAAGTATGATGCCCACAGACATGAA
This sequence comes from Semotilus atromaculatus, assembly GCA_031834385.1. NCBI lineage: Eukaryota > Metazoa > Chordata > Actinopteri > Cypriniformes > Leuciscidae > Semotilus > Semotilus atromaculatus. The sequence goes on from JAULUF010000040.1 coordinate 12,890,136, forward strand.
GCATGCACACAGACACAATAAAGAAAAACTGTTCCTCTAATAATTAGAACAATGAATCTCCACCCTCCTGTCTGCTCAGGTTGAGTGAGTGAGAAGAGCAAGCGGTGTGAAAAAGTTATCCAGTGATTGTTTAGCAACAGGTAAGTTCGGAAACGCAAATAAATACACTGACACCTTTGGACATCCTTAAGGTTTGGAAGAAGTGCACTCAAAGAATGCCTCCCGCTTGAGGCATGATGTCACATAATTCTGTATTGTAAACAAAAAATATTTAAAAATGTTTATTTATTTTCAAAAATAATGATTATCAGTGGGTTTCCACAAAACATTCTTATAATATTTGCATTTGTGTCATATGCCACACCTGTATTTAGCTGTGCTTCACATTGTGATGCAGCAAATACCAGCTCCTCATCATCATCTTCAGCAGTGGGAATGGAAGTGCCTGGAGCACAAATGTTAAAACTATTACTGTGATCAATACATGGAGACAAACATATGTAAGATGTTGCTAACTTACCAGTAGCGAAAAGCTGCTTTCGGGCCAAATGTTTGGCTGGGGGTTCTGCTGCCGGAGGAGGTAAAGTGGATTGCAGTAATGGATCTGGAAACAACAAGTGTACAAGTTTGCCATGACGATAAATTAATACATGTAGAACTGCTGTAGGGAAAATTCTATATTTACACTCCTACTCACAGGGTTTAACAGGTGACATTAGTTTTTTTGCCAGCTGTGAAGGAGACATATGTTTGCCACGCGCCAACAGTGCTTTCACAGTGGCGGCCTGCTGTAAACCAGTTTGGATGGCTGCAGGTGGAGGTGCAGAGGCACTGGAGGCTGCAGGTGGACGTGCAGGCTGATGTACACTGGTGCCCATATCAGAAGCCCGTCTTTTCAGGACATACGCCTTGAAAATGGCCATGTTGGTGTTGGGTCTGGCATCTGCCTTAACCAGGTACCTGATGAGGGCTCCGGCCTCTTTGCTCTGGTCTTCATAAACATCCTTCATGGACCGGCCCTGAAAGTCACCAAACTCCACCATCAAGTAGCCCTGGTCTCCAGTTGCCCGGGCTTCTGCTTGCATTTCCTGCTTCCTCTTATACTTCTCTACTTCTTCTGCCATCTCTCTAATATGAGAAGTGTACTGTAGGAACAGTTGTTTATTTTCTGACAGGGGGGTTGTCTGCGCTTTCTCACTGGAAATGCTGAGCACCAAATACACTGCGTACCCCAGAGAGTTTTCCAGGAGCCATCTAAATCTCTGACTCTGGTACTTCCCAAACTGAAGTTTGCAGTGAGCCAGTACTAAAAACTGGTCACTGGGATCTCCACCGTTTGTGCAGACAAAAGTACTTGCCTCTGCCAGCACCTCCTCCTTCGATTTGGCCCTTCCAGACACCACATTTTCAAGTTGCTTCGCCTCCGCCGATGGCGCCATGAGGAGACGGTTTGATGTTGCTGACTGGCGACGAAAAACGGGGTATGCGTACATTTTCTGAAATGAAAATCAGAAAGAGACTATTACCTTTGTCAATCTAAAAGATACCTGTATGTTAAGTGTGTTACAATAATTTAGCAAGCTACGCACCAGGACTTAAATCATGTTTATCAGGCATTTTGGCTGACAATATGGAAAGAAATTCTATGAAATATTAGATATTATTATGAAAATCTTGGCAATTACTAATAACTCCCATTATTACACTTCTTTTTTCATTACATGTTGCCCCAAGGATATATTAATATGCAAATTAGATACATAGATACATTGTATAAAATGGGAAAACCCGCTTATGGCCATTTTACACACATATTGCATAAAGCAAAATGGAAGTCTATATCAAATCATTCTGTTATCTTTTATAACATAGTTGGGAATCATCTTCATACAAAGTTTGGTATATAAAATCCTGAAACCTAAACAATTGGTGATTTAAAAAAAAAAAAACATTGTTTTTGCCTATTCATGTCTTTTTAAATAAAATAACAATAAAAAATGAGTCCTAGTGTCCTCTACAGAAGACATAGTATAACCTATATGAACATTATTTAAAAAAAAAAAACGTTTTTGTAAAAAACTTTCTTATGCTCTAAACAATGTAATGACACACAAAAAAACACTAAATTAACTAAACTTTTTTTGGTCTCAGGAGGATATAGCTTAATTAGCGGCCGGCTAATTAACTTAACAGTAGCTACATGTTTTCTTTTCTGTATTTTATCATGGGAAAAGTTACAGGTTCACAGGTACTGAAGTAAACCTGTAATATACACGCTAGCTAGCTATATTGGCATGTCTAATTTTCCAAAAATACACACTGTATATGAATAAATAATAAACGATTATACAGTAATGAAGAAGCC
>JAULUF010000040.1:12927500-12935000 GCA_031834385.1 Semotilus atromaculatus
ATTGACACGGTCATGTCTGGGTTAAGGACTAGTGACAATGACCCAGGTGCTGAAATGGGCTGCACAACTCCTGATGCTGTGGGGGCAGGTGCAATGGGGCACACCATGGTGGTGGCAGCAGCAGGCCGTCGACCTGGTCGCAGAAGAGGAGCCTGTCCTTCTCGATTTGGCGGAAGGATAAATGTATGTTTTGGGCGTGAGGTCGATGCCGCTTCATCCAATTTTTCCCTCGGTGGAGGAAGCTGCGTATCAGCCACAGCAATTGGGTCAGGTGGAGTCAGTCCCTGAGCGAGGACACTCATTTCCTGTTTTTTCTGCTGCCGTTGAAACCTGAAAATAAATTACATGTATTATATATATGTTTATAAAGGTATTCAGTTAATTTGAAGAAAATAATGTGCCTTGCTTACCACTGAATGAGTGTCTTCTGGTTTAGCTCAAACAGCTGGATCATTGTTTCATCCATCAGCCTGCGATTGTTAAGCACCAGCTCTCGGATGTGGTGGTAATCCGAGAGGATTTTAGACCACCTGGGGGTGCAAACTCCAACCTTCTTGGTCGGCGACTTGTGTAAAGCACACAGCTTTGTACAAATGGCCTCAACCAAGCGGCTGGTGCTGGGCCACTGTGCTGGTCCCCCGGGATGTCCAATCAGACACCGTTTTACACTCTCCACACCTGGTGTGACTCCGGACCGCTTCGGTGCCTTAAAGCGTCCATGTGTCAGCTGAGGCTGATGTCGAGGCTGATAGTTGACCCGCTGTTTGTCTATGTCATGGAGAGCTGTCCACAGCTGGATGGCCTCTGTCACCTGCAGGTCAGTGAGGTAAGGAGCCTCACGAAGACCAACCAGGTAACCAGCCATATCCTGGACCTTGTCCCACCCAGCAATGCCATCGGGCCCAATGACTGCTCCCTAGTAAATTCAGATTAATGTTAATATATGTGGAATAAAACGAGATTGAAATTAAATAAAGCCCTTAACGTGTTTTACCTGAGCCTCGTCGGAGAGACTGCTTCCAGTGTCAGATGGCTGTGACAACACTGAAGGGGCAGGGGCAAGTTGCTGTCCTTCTCTAGTTGATGTGGATGGCTCAGCCAGTGACACGTCAGCCATTGATACATCAGCCAGTGATGCTGGGGACTGAGGCTGAGGCAAAGATGAGGGGCTGTTTGCGAGATCATGGCAGGGGTCATTCTCGTACAGCACTGGAACTGTGATGTCCTCCGTGATCTCTTCCTCAAACCCAACAATCTTGCAGGTCTTGGTCATCAATTTCCTCCACCAGCCTGTCTTCATCCTCTGGGTTCTGGAGCACTGGAGTCAGTGTTTTGCCAGTCTGGCTGTAAAGGTACTCTATTCCTAGCAATTCACCTACAAGAATAAAAGGGAAAAAATATTTTCTTAATATTTTGTCTAGTACATTTAAGGCTAAATAGATACTTAGTAGAGTATTACGAAATAACAAATTAATGAATGTCTTGCCTGTATATGCTCCAGGAGGGCGATAGCGCTCATCCCAGGGCTTCCCAAAGACTGTCTGGCTAAGCTGGTCCACAGCCTCTCTCATGGCACTGCCATATGACCGGATGGAGGATGCTCCTTTTATGGCATCTTCCATCCGGTCATCATTCCAACGCATCAAGCCCTCAAGGAGATAGGCCTGAAAATGCGCATCACTGGCACTGGTTCCTAAAAGTTAAATAAATAAAAAAGGGTTTTATATGTCACATATGTACAATATATTTACTACACATGAGGTGCTATGAAGTAACTGGTTACATGTAATAGAGTTATGTAATTACATAAAAAAATTATTGTCGTTATAACCATTAGTTATTAGTGACTTGTGAGGCAAGATAGCTTTGTCAATGCTTTTATGACATCAGAAAAGAACTGTAAAAGTGTGACATTTATTAATGTGACATTACTTTAACGTAATGGAAGCAGTTACAGTGCTTATATTTTTTTACAGAAAAATTAGTAATCCATATGAATGTAATACCTGGAATAAAACGGTTCAGGTGGAGGTGGAATGACTCCAAGGAGGTAGAGCCTCGAGCACACCTGTAGCAGCACAGCTCCACACCACCTTTCTTCAGTGTCCCCTTCTTTATGTAGAGCGGAAAGTGCTCTGGGTCTTGGATACACTGTACATGCTTCCGCTGTTCTTTCCATATCTGCTGGATCCGTTCATGGTTCAGAAGTGGAACTCCCAGAGTATCCTTCCCGTCCGCACTGTCAAACTGATCAATCAGTGACCCAATCAATATGGTGGTCTCCTCCTCCCCCCTGGTCCTCCTCCGGCAGTGCAGTGCCAACTCCCTCCGGTTAATGCGAGCACTGACCGCCTTTTCTGAGATGTAGCCAGTCTTCTTTGCTGCCAGCTCACCCTCCTTTGCACGGCGAAGAGCAGCCACATCATCTGAATCCCACTGGAATATGGACATGGATAGACGTGCCATGAAGATCCCATAGAGCGGATGAGCCTCTGTCGTGACACCTGCAGCAAATCGCCGCATGAAATGCCAGATGTCCAGGCGCACTTCAAGCTCATCCCACTCCGAAAACATGGCCTTCACCTGAGACTGGCCGTGCTGACTGCAGCAATCTCTGTCCACGTACATCACCTTTGGGGATGCCTCTCCTGCCTCTCGGTAGCGTTTCATTAGGCCAGCTGCCATGGGGTCCAGTGCATGTCCCTCGGCGGCTGTTAGGACAGAGACAAGGACTTGGCCGTGTTCGTTACCAACATTTGTGCACCAGGCAGCTGTTCCTGAAGCAGCACCGGCAAGTTTTTTTGTGACCTATTGAAGAAAAAAAAGATTTTTTTTTTTTAAACAAAATAAAAACTCATAACTGTTCATTATGTACACACACACATATCCATATCTGGACAATTTCTGGATATAAACAGGGCTGTGATACCTTTTTTGTGGAGTCCATCTTGAGAACACAGCCAAATACAGATGTTATTTTGGCCTTGACCTCGTCCAGTCGCCCCAGAACATCCCTGGCGTACACAGCTAACAGCCACTTAGGTTTAGGAAGGGCAGGTAAAAGGGGAGGCTCAGCAAACACAGGAGGCTGCACAAGGGAGGACCTTGTGAATGGTTCACAGGCAGTCAGGTACTGCAGGACACGCTGTGTCCATGCCTCACTGTGTTGTTCCATCAGCTTCTTGTAGAGCTGAGTCACACTGTTGCCCAGTGTCCTCTCCCTCATCATCCTCACCACCCGGTTGTCACATGAGTATCTAAGGAAACAACAGTATAATCATGCAAATGCTTTGGTTGGAAAAAATAACACAAATAAAAGCGCCTAATAATGAATGATTGTCATTATGAATTACCTGTATGTCAGCAAAGCTGGAAACTGACTGCGGTGGCCCATATCCAGCTGTCCTAAGATGTCCTCGTTCCAAGCTGGATACTTCTTTTTGCAGCGTTTGCACTCCAGATACTCAGTGGCAAGGTCATACCACCCATCAATGTCCAAGACCTTGCGCACGGTACGGTAAAGTCCTGCCGCTGTAAGTCTGTGCTTACCACAGTCTGGGCGAACGCAGACAAGAGGAAACAACCACATCTTTAGCGGCATCCATAAGAAAATGGGCCGACAGAAGAAGAGGTCAGGTGAGGCGGGTGGCTGGGTGTTTATTAAAGGGGGCTGAGGAGGATACCACCAAAGCTTCAGCTGGGACACTATTTCTGGCTTTCCGGTTCGCATGTTGGCCTTAAACAGTGTGTTCCGGATCCACTCATGTTGGAAAGGTGGAAGATGATCTTTCCAGTGACTAGGAAGCTCAGCTGGTGGCTGATGATGAGGAAGAGCTGGTGTCTGTGCTGTTTCCGCTGATGGAGACGGACCGGCACAGGCCTCTGAGTGAACAGTAACATAAACAATATAAGGATGACTGTTATTTGATAGTAATATGCCATAAATGCAGCCCACAAACAGCCGGCGAAGCAGTCATTTTGGACAAGTATTAATAATAATTATGATTATATTTAGGAATAACAGTGAAGAAAATGGTATTAGTGTCAAGAAGCAAAGAACACAGTGTACACTTTATTGATGTAAGGAATATTGGATCAATATAGCTCTTTGAGAATGAGGATTAGATGGAATGAAAGAAGGAAAATTAGTCGTGATGAATTCAGTAAAAAAAGTATGATGCCCACAGACATGAAGCATGCACACAGACACAATAAAGAAAAACTGTTCCTCTAATAATTAGAACAATGAATCTCCACCCTCCTGTCTGCTCAGGTTGAGTGAGTGAGAAGAGCAAGCGGTGTGAAAAAGTTATCCAGTGATTGTTTAGCAACAGGTAAGTTCGGAAACGCAAATAAATACACTGACACCTTTGGACATCCTTAAGGTTTGGAAGAAGTGCACTCAAAGAATGCCTCCCGCTTGAGGCATGATGTCACATAATTCTGTATTGTAAACAAAAAATATTTAAAAATGTTTATTTATTTTCAAAAATAATGATTATCAGTGGGTTTCCACAAAACATTCTTATAATATTTGCATTTGTGTCATATGCCACACCTGTATTTAGCTGTGCTTCACATTGTGATGCAGCAAATACCAGCTCCTCATCATCATCTTCAGCAGTGGGAATGGAAGTGCCTGGAGCACAAATGTTAAAACTATTACTGTGATCAATACATGGAGACAAACATATGTAAGATGTTGCTAACTTACCAGTAGCGAAAAGCTGCTTTCGGGCCAAATGTTTGGCTGGGGGTTCTGCTGCCGGAGGAGGTAAAGTGGATTGCAGTAATGGATCTGGAAACAACAAGTGTACAAGTTTGCCATGACGATAAATTAATACATGTAGAACTGCTGTAGGGAAAATTCTATATTTACACTCCTACTCACAGGGTTTAACAGGTGACATTAGTTTTTTTGCCAGCTGTGAAGGAGACATATGTTTGCCACGCGCCAACAGTGCTTTCACAGTGGCGGCCTGCTGTAAACCAGTTTGGATGGCTGCAGGTGGAGGTGCAGAGGCACTGGAGGCTGCAGGTGGACGTGCAGGCTGATGTACACTGGTGCCCATATCAGAAGCCCGTCTTTTCAGGACATACGCCTTGAAAATGGCCATGTTGGTGTTGGGTCTGGCATCTGCCTTAACCAGGTACCTGATGAGGGCTCCGGCCTCTTTGCTCTGGTCTTCATAAACATCCTTCATGGACCGGCCCTGAAAGTCACCAAACTCCACCATCAAGTAGCCCTGGTCTCCAGTTGCCCGGGCTTCTGCTTGCATTTCCTGCTTCCTCTTATACTTCTCTACTTCTTCTGCCATCTCTCTAATATGAGAAGTGTACTGTAGGAACAGTTGTTTATTTTCTGACAGGGGGGTTGTCTGCGCTTTCTCACTGGAAATGCTGAGCACCAAATACACTGCGTACCCCAGAGAGTTTTCCAGGAGCCATCTAAATCTCTGACTCTGGTACTTCCCAAACTGAAGTTTGCAGTGAGCCAGTACTAAAAACTGGTCACTGGGATCTCCACCGTTTGTGCAGACAAAAGTACTTGCCTCTGCCAGCACCTCCTCCTTCGATTTGGCCCTTCCAGACACCACATTTTCAAGTTGCTTCGCCTCCGCCGATGGCGCCATGAGGAGACGGTTTGATGTTGCTGACTGGCGACGAAAAACGGGGTATGCGTACATTTTCTGAAATGAAAATCAGAAAGAGACTATTACCTTTGTCAATCTAAAAGATACCTGTATGTTAAGTGTGTTACAATAATTTAGCAAGCTACGCACCAGGACTTAAATCATGTTTATCAGGCATTTTGGCTGACAATATGGAAAGAAATTCTATGAAATATTAGATATTATTATGAAAATCTTGGCAATTACTAATAACTCCCATTATTACACTTCTTTTTTCATTACATGTTGCCCCAAGGATATATTAATATGCAAATTAGATACATAGATACATTGTATAAAATGGGAAAACCCGCTTATGGCCATTTTACACACATATTGCATAAAGCAAAATGGAAGTCTATATCAAATCATTCTGTTATCTTTTATAACATAGTTGGGAATCATCTTCATACAAAGTTTGGTATATAAAATCCTGAAACCTAAACAATTGGTGATTTAAAAAAAAAAAAACATTGTTTTTGCCTATTCATGTCTTTTTAAATAAAATAACAATAAAAAATGAGTCCTAGTGTCCTCTACAGAAGACATAGTATAACCTATATGAACATTATTTTAAAAAAAAAAACGTTTTTGTAAAAAACTTTCTTATGCTCTAAACAATGTAATGACACACAAAAAAACACTAAATTAACTAAACTTTTTTTGGTCTCAGGAGGATATAGCTTAATTAGCGGCCGGCTAATTAACTTAACAGTAGCTACATGTTTTCTTTTCTGTATTTTATCATGGGAAAAGTTACAGGTTCACAGGTACTGAAGTAAACCTGTAATATACACGCTAGCTAGCTATATTGGCATGTCTAATTTTCCAAAAATACACACTGTATATGAATAAATAATAAACGATTATACAGTAATGAAGAAGCCTTACCTGTTGCAAAGATGACAATAATAGCAGCCGCTGATTGGTCAAAAGTACGTCACAGAAGAGAAACACGATTGGTCAAAAGTAAGCCATGGGATAGAAACGCAATTGGTCAAAAGTAAGCCACAGGAGAGACCCGCGATTGGTCAAAAGTAAGCCACAGCAGAGAAACGCGATTGGCTCATGTGGGCTTACTTTGGGCTTACTTTGGCTCAATCGGTAGGAAGCAGCAGGCGCAAGCGAGAGGTAGCGGGATCGATGCCCGCATTCTCCACGTGCTGTGCCGTCCGTTTGCCCTTCCTTCAAGGGGCACTCCCTAGATTTTATCCCTAATTTCTCAGAAATATCCTGGTTGCCCTAATCAGGCTGAAGAGATCAAAAGCAAAGCCTGAGAACGGGCTCGTCCGGGATTTGAACCCGGGACCTCTCGCACCCTAAGCGAGAATCATACCCCTAGACCAACGAGCCAACACAGACATCCTTCCTGCTGCTGCCTGGCCGCGCAACTAAACGGTAGCCTGGGCAAAGTTGCCAGCACAGAGGAAATACCATCTCTCTTCTTTGCGGCCATTGGAAATCGCGCTGCAGCACCGGCACACGTGCTGGGGATAACTCCTCGCTATTGTATTTGAGAACGATGGACACCTTCTGCTCCATCGTCGAGGGTAATTAGCTCAAATGCTAGAGCGCTCGCTTATCATGCGAGAGGTAGCGGGATCGATGGCAAAAGCAGGTCCCACCGAGATTTGAACTGGGAACGCTGGATTCAGAGTGCTAACCATTACTCCATGGAACTTTGGCGCAGGTCACCTTTTCACACAGAGCAGCAGAGAGTTAAGTCATTCAGCCTACAAGCCCAATAGCAAGGAGTAAGTGAAGCCTTTGCTTTTCAAGCCCATGTTTCCCCGATTCCGACTCGGTTTGAGAGTGCCAATTTCACAGC
>JAULUF010000040.1:12962500-12970000 GCA_031834385.1 Semotilus atromaculatus
GGCTGCCCACATTTGCTGCACATGTTAAAGGTTACCCCTCGCACATACTTCCTCTTATGGACTCCGCTTTCCGTCTCCTGGGCCCGCCGGCGCCTGTTCCTCTGGGTGTAACGGGACACAGGAGCAGCAGACACAGGAGCAGGTGGAGCTGGGCCTGCACCGGATGTTGAAGCACCAGAAGGTGGAATCACCATTGACACGGTCATGTCTGGGTTAAGGACTAGTGACAATGACCCAGGTGCTGAAATGGGCTGCACAACTCCTGATGCTGTGGGGGCAGGTGCAATGGGGCACACCATGGTGGTGGCAGCAGCAGGCCGTCGACCTGGTCGCAGAAGAGGAGCCTGTCCTTCTCGATTTGGCGGAAGGATAAATGTATGTTTTGGGCGTGAGGTCGATGCCGCTTCATCCAATTTTTCCCTCGGTGGAGGAAGCTGCGTATCAGCCACAGCAATTGGGTCAGGTGGAGTCAGTCCCTGAGCGAGGACACTCATTTCCTGTTTTTTCTGCTGCCGTTGAAACCTGAAAATAAATTACATGTATTATATATATGTTTATAAAGGTATTCAGTTAATTTGAAGAAAATAATGTGCCTTGCTTACCACTGAATGAGTGTCTTCTGGTTTAGCTCAAACAGCTGGATCATTGTTTCATCCATCAGCCTGCGATTGTTAAGCACCAGCTCTCGGATGTGGTGGTAATCCGAGAGGATTTTAGACCACCTGGGGGTGCAAACTCCAACCTTCTTGGTCGGCGACTTGTGTAAAGCACACAGCTTTGTACAAATGGCCTCAACCAAGCGGCTGGTGCTGGGCCACTGTGCTGGTCCCCCGGGATGTCCAATCAGACACCGTTTTACACTCTCCACACCTGGTGTGACTCCGGACCGCTTCGGTGCCTTAAAGCGTCCATGTGTCAGCTGAGGCTGATGTCGAGGCTGATAGTTGACCCGCTGTTTGTCTATGTCATGGAGAGCTGTCCACAGCTGGATGGCCTCTGTCACCTGCAGGTCAGTGAGGTAAGGAGCCTCACGAAGACCAACCAGGTAACCAGCCATATCCTGGACCTTGTCCCACCCAGCAATGCCATCGGGCCCAATGACTGCTCCCTAGTAAATTCAGATTAATGTTAATATATGTGGAATAAAACGAGATTGAAATTAAATAAAGCCCTTAACGTGTTTTACCTGAGCCTCGTCGGAGAGACTGCTTCCAGTGTCAGATGGCTGTGACAACACTGAAGGGGCAGGGGCAAGTTGCTGTCCTTCTCTAGTTGATGTGGATGGCTCAGCCAGTGACACGTCAGCCATTGATACATCAGCCAGTGATGCTGGGGACTGAGGCTGAGGCAAAGATGAGGGGCTGTTTGCGAGATCATGGCAGGGGTCATTCTCGTACAGCACTGGAACTGTGATGTCCTCCGTGATCTCTTCCTCAAACCCCTCATCTTGCAGGTCTTGGTCATCAATTTCCTCCACCAGCCTGTCTTCATCCTCTGGGTTCTGGAGCACTGGAGTCAGTGTTTTGCCAGTCTGGCTGTAAAGGTACTCTATTCCTAGCAATTCACCTACAAGAATAAAAGGGAAAAAATATTTTCTTAATATTTTGTCTAGTACATTTAAGGCTAAATAGATACTTAGTAGAGTATTACGAAATAACAAATTAATGAATGTCTTGCCTGTATATGCTCCAGGAGGGCGATAGCGCTCATCCCAGGGCTTCCCAAAGACTGTCTGGCTAAGCTGGTCCACAGCCTCTCTCATGGCACTGCCATATGACCGGATGGAGGATGCTCCTTTTATGGCATCTTCCATCCGGTCATCATTCCAACGCATCAAGCCCTCAAGGAGATAGGCCTGAAAATGCGCATCACTGGCACTGGTTCCTAAAAGTTAAATAAATAAAAAAGGGTTTTATATGTCACATATGTACAATATATTTACTACACATGAGGTGCTATGAAGTAACTGGTTACATGTAATAGAGTTATGTAATTACATAAAAAAATTATTGTCGTTATAACCATTAGTTATTAGTGACTTGTGAGGCAAGATAGCTTTGTCAATGCTTTTATGACATCAGAAAAGAACTGTAAAAGTGTGACATTTATTAATGTGACATTACTTTAACGTAATGGAAGCAGTTACAGTGCTTATATTTTTTTACAGAAAAATTAGTAATCCATATGAATGTAATACCTGGAATAAAACGGTTCAGGTGGAGGTGGAATGACTCCAAGGAGGTAGAGCCTCGAGCACACCTGTAGCAGCACAGCTCCACACCACCTTTCTTCAGTGTCCCCTTCTTTATGTAGAGCGGAAAGTGCTCTGGGTCTTGGATACACTGTACATGCTTCCGCTGTTCTTTCCATATCTGCTGGATCCGTTCATGGTTCAGAAGTGGAACTCCCAGAGTATCCTTCCCGTCCGCACTGTCAAACTGATCAATCAGTGACCCAATCAATATGGTGGTCTCCTCCTCCCCCCTGGTCCTCCTCCGGCAGTGCAGTGCCAACTCCCTCCGGTTAATGCGAGCACTGACCGCCTTTTCTGAGATGTAGCCAGTCTTCTTTGCTGCCAGCTCACCCTCCTTTGCACGGCGAAGAGCAGCCACATCATCTGAATCCCACTGGAATATGGACATGGATAGACGTGCCATGAAGATCCCATAGAGCGGATGAGCCTCTGTCGTGACACCTGCAGCAAATCGCCGCATGAAATGCCAGATGTCCAGGCGCACTTCAAGCTCATCCCACTCCGAAAACATGGCCTTCACCTGAGACTGGCCGTGCTGACTGCAGCAATCTCTGTCCACGTACATCACCTTTGGGGATGCCTCTCCTGCCTCTCGGTAGCGTTTCATTAGGCCAGCTGCCATGGGGTCCAGTGCATGTCCCTCGGCGGCTGTTAGGACAGAGACAAGGACTTGGCCGTGTTCGTTACCAACATTTGTGCACCAGGCAGCTGTTCCTGAAGCAGCACCGGCAAGTTTTTTTGTGACCTATTGAAGAAAAAAAAGATTTTTTTTTTTTAAACAAAATAAAAACTCATAACTGTTCATTATGTACACACACACATATCCATATCTGGACAATTTCTGGATATAAACAGGGCTGTGATACCTTTTTTGTGGAGTCCATCTTGAGAACACAGCCAAATACAGATGTTATTTTGGCCTTGACCTCGTCCAGTCGCCCCAGAACATCCCTGGCGTACACAGCTAACAGCCACTTAGGTTTAGGAAGGGCAGGTAAAAGGGGAGGCTCAGCAAACACAGGAGGCTGCACAAGGGAGGACCTTGTGAATGGTTCACAGGCAGTCAGGTACTGCAGGACACGCTGTGTCCATGCCTCACTGTGTTGTTCCATCAGCTTCTTGTAGAGCTGAGTCACACTGTTGCCCAGTGTCCTCTCCCTCATCATCCTCACCACCCGGTTGTCACATGAGTATCTAAGGAAACAACAGTATAATCATGCAAATGCTTTGGTTGGAAAAAATAACACAAATAAAAGCGCCTAATAATGAATGATTGTCATTATGAATTACCTGTATGTCAGCAAAGCTGGAAACTGACTGCGGTGGCCCATATCCAGCTGTCCTAAGATGTCCTCGTTCCAAGCTGGATACTTCTTTTTGCAGCGTTTGCACTCCAGATACTCAGTGGCAAGGTCATACCACCCATCAATGTCCAAGACCTTGCGCACGGTACGGTAAAGTCCTGCCGCTGTAAGTCTGTGCTTACCACAGTCTGGGCGAACGCAGACAAGAGGAAACAACCACATCTTTAGCGGCATCCATAAGAAAATGGGCCGACAGAAGAAGAGGTCAGGTGAGGCGGGTGGCTGGGTGTTTATTAAAGGGGGCTGAGGAGGATACCACCAAAGCTTCAGCTGGGACACTATTTCTGGCTTTCCGGTTCGCATGTTGGCCTTAAACAGTGTGTTCCGGATCCACTCATGTTGGAAAGGTGGAAGATGATCTTTCCAGTGACTAGGAAGCTCAGCTGGTGGCTGATGATGAGGAAGAGCTGGTGTCTGTGCTGTTTCCGCTGATGGAGACGGACCGGCACAGGCCTCTGAGTGAACAGTAACATAAACAATATAAGGATGACTGTTATTTGATAGTAATATGCCATAAATGCAGCCCACAAACAGCCGGCGAAGCAGTCATTTTGGACAAGTATTAATAATAATTATGATTATATTTAGGAATAACAGTGAAGAAAATGGTATTAGTGTCAAGAAGCAAAGAACACAGTGTACACTTTATTGATGTAAGGAATATTGGATCAATATAGCTCTTTGAGAATGAGGATTAGATGGAATGAAAGAAGGAAAATTAGTCGTGATGAATTCAGTAAAAAAAGTATGATGCCCACAGACATGAAGCATGCACACAGACACAATAAAGAAAAACTGTTCCTCTAATAATTAGAACAATGAATCTCCACCCTCCTGTCTGCTCAGGTTGAGTGAGTGAGAAGAGCAAGCGGTGTGAAAAAGTTATCCAGTGATTGTTTAGCAACAGGTAAGTTCGGAAACGCAAATAAATACACTGACACCTTTGGACATCCTTAAGGTTTGGAAGAAGTGCACTCAAAGAATGCCTCCCGCTTGAGGCATGATGTCACATAATTCTGTATTGTAAACAAAAAATATTTAAAAATGTTTATTTATTTTCAAAAATAATGATTATCAGTGGGTTTCCACAAAACATTCTTATAATATTTGCATTTGTGTCATATGCCACACCTGTATTTAGCTGTGCTTCACATTGTGATGCAGCAAATACCAGCTCCTCATCATCATCTTCAGCAGTGGGAATGGAAGTGCCTGGAGCACAAATGTTAAAACTATTACTGTGATCAATACATGGAGACAAACATATGTAAGATGTTGCTAACTTACCAGTAGCGAAAAGCTGCTTTCGGGCCAAATGTTTGGCTGGGGGTTCTGCTGCCGGAGGAGGTAAAGTGGATTGCAGTAATGGATCTGGAAACAACAAGTGTACAAGTTTGCCATGACGATAAATTAATACATGTAGAACTGCTGTAGGGAAAATTCTATATTTACACTCCTACTCACAGGGTTTAACAGGTGACATTAGTTTTTTTGCCAGCTGTGAAGGAGACATATGTTTGCCACGCGCCAACAGTGCTTTCACAGTGGCGGCCTGCTGTAAACCAGTTTGGATGGCTGCAGGTGGAGGTGCAGAGGCACTGGAGGCTGCAGGTGGACGTGCAGGCTGATGTACACTGGTGCCCATATCAGAAGCCCGTCTTTTCAGGACATACGCCTTGAAAATGGCCATGTTGGTGTTGGGTCTGGCATCTGCCTTAACCAGGTACCTGATGAGGGCTCCGGCCTCTTTGCTCTGGTCTTCATAAACATCCTTCATGGACCGGCCCTGAAAGTCACCAAACTCCACCATCAAGTAGCCCTGGTCTCCAGTTGCCCGGGCTTCTGCTTGCATTTCCTGCTTCCTCTTATACTTCTCTACTTCTTCTGCCATCTCTCTAATATGAGAAGTGTACTGTAGGAACAGTTGTTTATTTTCTGACAGGGGGGTTGTCTGCGCTTTCTCACTGGAAATGCTGAGCACCAAATACACTGCGTACCCCAGAGAGTTTTCCAGGAGCCATCTAAATCTCTGACTCTGGTACTTCCCAAACTGAAGTTTGCAGTGAGCCAGTACTAAAAACTGGTCACTGGGATCTCCACCGTTTGTGCAGACAAAAGTACTTGCCTCTGCCAGCACCTCCTCCTTCGATTTGGCCCTTCCAGACACCACATTTTCAAGTTGCTTCGCCTCCGCCGATGGCGCCATGAGGAGACGGTTTGATGTTGCTGACTGGCGACGAAAAACGGGGTATGCGTACATTTTCTGAAATGAAAATCAGAAAGAGACTATTACCTTTGTCAATCTAAAAGATACCTGTATGTTAAGTGTGTTACAATAATTTAGCAAGCTACGCACCAGGACTTAAATCATGTTTATCAGGCATTTTGGCTGACAATATGGAAAGAAATTCTATGAAATATTAGATATTATTATGAAAATCTTGGCAATTACTACTAACTCCCATTATTACACTTCTTTTTTCATTACATGTTGCCCCAAGGATATATTAATATGCAAATTAGATACATAGATACATTGTATAAAATGGGAAAACCCGCTTATGGCCATTTTACACACATATTGCATAAAGCAAAATGGAAGTCTATATCAAATCATTCTGTTATCTTTTATAACATAGTTGGGAATCATCTTCATACAAAGTTTGGTATATAAAATCCTGAAACCTAAACAATTGGTGATTTAAAAAAAAAAAAACATTGTTTTTGCCTATTCATGTCTTTTTAAATAAAATAACAATAAAAAATGAGTCCTAGTGTCCTCTACAGAAGACATAGTATAACCTATATGAACATTATTTTAAAAAAAAAAACGTTTTTGTAAAAAACTTTCTTATGCTCTAAACAATGTAATGACACACAAAAAAACACTAAATTAACTAAACTTTTTTTGGTCTCAGGAGGATATAGCTTAATTAGCGGCCGGCTAATTAACTTAACAGTAGCTACATGTTTTCTTTTCTGTATTTTATCATGGGAAAAGTTACAGGTTCACAGGTACTGAAGTAAACCTGTAATATACACGCTAGCTAGCTATATTGGCATGTCTAATTTTCCAAAAATACACACTGTATATGAATAAATAATAAACGATTATACAGTAATGAAGAAGCCTTACCTGTTGCAAAGATGACAATAATAGCAGCCGCTGATTGGTCAAAAGTACGTCACAGAAGAGAAACACGATTGGTCAAAAGTAAGCCATGGGATAGAAACGCAATTGGTCAAAAGTAAGCCACAGGAGAGACCCGCGATTGGTCAAAAGTAAGCCACAGCAGAGAAACGCGATTGGCTCATGTGGGCTTACTTTGGGCTTACTTTGGCTCAATCGGTAGGAAGCAGCAGGCGCAAGCGAGAGGTAGCGGGATCGATGCCCGCATTCTCCACGTGCTGTGCCGTCCGTTTGCCCTTCCTTCAAGGGGCACTCCCTAGATGAGCTTTTGAGGCTCACTGCTGCCGAAAAGTTTTTCCGGGCGAGAACCTGCGCGCATTCCTGGCAAAAGCAGGTCCCACCGAGATTTGAAGTCGGAACGCTGGATTCATAGTGCTAATCATTACTCCATGGAACTTTGGCGCGGGTCACCTTTTCACACAGAGCAGCAGAGAGTTAAGTCATTCAGCCTACAAGCCCAATAGCAAGGAGTAAGTGAAGCCTTTGCTTTTCAAGCCCATGTTTCCCCGATTCCGACTCGGTTTGAGAGTGCCCATTTCACCGCCACATCAGCAGTTGCGCATCACCTCTGTTTTTTCCCTCCCTTACGCTAAAAAGGTTCCACCGAGATTTGAACTCGGATCGCTGGATTCAGAGTCCAGAGTGCTAACCATTACACCATGGAACCAACAGACACCGACAGGGGGCCATCT
>JAULUF010000040.1:12977500-12980000 GCA_031834385.1 Semotilus atromaculatus
CCATCTGAGAGGCAGATAGGGATGAGGCTAGGTGGAATCAGGTAGAGAGAAGGTGGCTTTTGGTAACTAGACCCCCTCGACCAAAACAAGCAGACAAGGTTCCACTGCCGAAATCCGGGATTGAACCAGGGACCTTTAGATCTTCAGTCTAACACTCTCCCAACTGAGCTATTTCGGCCAAGTTGTTGAGAGTTTTAGCCAGCAGAAATTTCTGGGAGACCGCCCGTCGCCTTCTGGACGAGCAGAGATGAAGGTCCCAGAGAGATAAAGAGTGGCCCGTACGGGGATCGAACCCGCGACCTTGGCGTTATTAGCACCACGCTCTAACCAACTGAGCTAACCGGCCTCGCTTCGATCGCTTTTATCCCTAATTTCTCAGAAATATCCTGGTTGCCCTAATCAGGCTGAAGAGATCAAAAGCAAAGCCTGAGAACGGGCTCGTCCGGGATTTGAACCCGGGACCTCTCGCACCCTAAGCGAGAATCATACCCCTAGACCAATGAGCCAACACAGACACCCTTCCTGCTGCTGCCTGGCCGCGCAACTAAACGGTAGCCTGGGCAAAGTTGCCAGCACAGAGGAAATACCATCTCTCTTCTTTGCGGCCATTGGAAATCGCGCTGCAGCACCGGCACACGTGCTGGGGATAACTCCTCGCTTTTGTATTTGAGAATGATGGACACCTTCTGCTCCATCGTCGAGGGTAATTAGCTCAAATGCTAGAGCGCTCGCTTATCATGCGAGAGGTAGCGGGATCGATGGCAAAAGCAGGTCCCACCGAGATTTGAACTGGGAACGCTGGATTCAGAGTGCTAACCATTACTCCATGGAACTTTGGCGCAGGTCACCTTTTCACACAGAGCAGCAGAGAGTTAAGTCATTCAGCCTACAAGCCCAATAGCAAGGAGTAAGTGAAGCCTTTGCTTTTCAAGCCCATGTTTCCCCGATTCCGACTCGGTTTGAGAGTGCCAATTTCACAGCCACATCAGCAGCAACCTCTGTTTTTTCCCTCCCTTCCATTAAAAATGTTCCACCGAGATTTGAACTCGGATCGCTGGATTCAAAGCCCAGAGTGCTAACCATTACACCATGGAACCAACACACCCTGACATCTGGCCATCTGAGAGGCAGATAGCGATAAGGCTAGGTGGAATCAGGTAGCGAGAAGGTGGCGTTTGGAACCATTACATTACAGATTGCGATGAGGCTAGGTGGAATCAGCTAGACAGAAGGTTGCGTTTGGTCACTGGACCCCCTCTACCAAAACACACGGACATGGTTCCTCTGCCGAAACCCGGGATTGAACCAGGGACCATTCTAGGGATCGCTCCTCGCCTTTGTCTTTGAGAGCGATGGACACCTTCTGCTCCATCGTCGAGGGGAATTAGCTCAAATGGTAGAGCGCTCGCTTAGCATGCGAGAGGTAGCGGGATCGATGCCCGCATTCTCCACGTGCTGTGCCGTCTGTTTGCCCTTCCTTCAAGGGGCACTCCCTAGATGAGCTTTTGAGGCTCACTGCTGCCGAAAAGTTTTTCCGGGCGAGAACCTGCGCGCATTCCTGGCAAAAGCAGGTCCCACCAAGATTTGAAGTCGGAACACTGGATTCATAGTGCTAATCATTACTCCATGGAACTTTGGCGCGGGTCACCTTTTCACACAGAGCAGCAGAGAGTTAAGTCATTCAGCCTACAAGCCCAATAGCAAGGAGTAAGTGAAGCCTTTGCTTTTCAAGCCCATGTTTCCCCGATTCCGACTCGGTTTGAGAGTGCCCATTTCACCGCCACATCAGCAGTTGCGCATCACCTCTGTTTTTTCCCTCCCTTACGCTAAAAAGGTTCCACCGAGATTTGAACGCTGGATTCAGAGTCGTTGATCGCTGGATTCAGAGTCCAGAGTGCTAACCATTACACCATGGAACCAACAGACACCGACAGGGGGCCATCTGAGAGGCAGATAGGGATGAGGCTAGGTGGAATCAGGTAGAGAGAAGGTGGCTTTTGGTAACTAGACCCCCTCGACCAAAACAAGCAGACAAGGTTCCACTGCCGAAATCCGGGATTGAACCAGGGACCTTTAGATCTTCAGTCTAACGCTCTCCCAACTGAGCTATTTCGGCCAAGTTGTTGAGAGTTTTAGCCAGCAGAAATTTCTGGGAGACCGCCCGTCGCCTTCTGGACGAGCAGAGATGAAGGTCCCAGAGAGATAAAGAGTGGCCCGTACGGGGATCGAACCCGCGACCTTGGCGTTATTAGCACCACGCTCTAACCAACTGAGCTAACCGGCCTCGCTTCGATCGCTTTTATCCCTAATTTCTCAGAAATATCCTGGTTGCCCTAATCAGTCTGAAGAGATCAAAAGCAAAGCCTGAGAACGGGCTCGTCCGGGATTTGAACCCGGGACTTCTCGCACCCTAAGCGAGAATCATACCCCTAGACCAACGAGCCAACACAGACGTCCTTCCTGCTGCTGCCTGGCCGCGCAACTAAACGGTAGCCTGGGC
>JAULUF010000040.1:12985000-13057500 GCA_031834385.1 Semotilus atromaculatus
GAGAGCCTCTGGAGGGCACTCTCTCATTGTGTTATGTTTTACCCTGGACTGATTATGGTTTATTTTGTGCACCTGTGTTTGATTATCTTGTTTAGCGCACCTGTCTTAAGCCTGAGTGGCCCTTTGTTCCAGGGCTCAGTATTCTGTCATGAAACTGCACAGGGAACAAGGACAGAGGTGATCCAAACGCAGGCTTTATTATGAGGAGAATCCAGAGACAGGTATAAGGAAACAGGCAGGGGTCAAAACCAGGTAAGCAGTCCAAACAAACATCAAATCCGTGCAGGGATAAGGCAAACGGGAAGACCAGATACAGGCAGGGAGTCCAGGAACCGTGAAACTAGAAAATACTCGGAAATACTAAGAAACTAGGAAAACGCTTAGGACGCAGTGAGACACATACAATACTGAGCACTGGAACAAAGGGCCACTCAGGCTTAAGACAGGTGCGCTAAACAAGATAATCAAACACAGGTGCACAAAATAAACCATAATCAGTCCAGGGTAAAACATAACACAATGAGAGAGTGCCCTCCAGAGGCTCTCGAGGGCACTACAACTGCTGATCGTCACAATCCGCAAGTGTTAACAGCTATATTTACTTTCTTATTTATTAAATCCAGGCAATTGGTAGATGAAACATTGATTCAAATTAAGATACAATTAATACAAAATGAAATTCACTAGTGCTTTCTGTTTGATGTCTCTGTGAAAGTTTTAAAGCATCTTTTAGTGCCGCTTTCAGAGTGCTCACGTCCGTAACGGAGAGCTGTCACGTCCGTAACATTGTTTTTTCCTCATAAATGCGAACACGAAAAAATAAAACAAATATTTTATATTCTGTGGAGAATACAGTTACTCATAATTTGTATTCTGAATACGTAACGCCGGTACATGTATTCCATTACTCCCCAACACTGATATTAGTATATAACCTTATCTGCAAGACCCATATCAGAATTGCTTAAAATTATTGTTAATTTAGCATGCATATTAATAGAACAGTATAATATAGAGTTAACTATCGTAGGCTAAAACAATTCTTACCAGAATAAGGCTGTGCTGTGGGATTTGAAGTTCTGATTGTGCCTTTATTTGCTCTTTCTTTTTCTTCCAGCTCTGAGAAAAAGCGCTCACTAAGGACCGACATAGACATAGAGCTCGGCCTGTTCGGGCAGCTTCACTGTTTACACCGTTGGTAACATCCAGATGCAAATTATGTCCAAAACAATTTAGCCACGGCCATCCTAATTGCCTTACTGCAGCAACAATGTTCGCTCCATTATCGGTAGTGATACACGACAGCTTCTTTTCATCCAGAACCCAGTCGTACAACCCTAACTGCAGGCATTCGGACAAGTGTTCCGTTGTGTGGCTTTCAGGCATGTAGCTTGTTTCCAAACACTTCAGTGACCAGTCTTTTGCGAGGTAGTGAATGGTCAGGCTCATATATGGGGTCATATTCACACTTGACCACATTAGAGGTCGACCGATTAATTGGTTTTGCCGATTAATTGGCACCGATAGTTGATTGGTGGAACTATCGTTATCGGCAAAAATCCATACCGATAGTTTTTCCTGGTTGCGTTCGTTGCAGGAGCGGCTGATAAGTGCGCGCTGTCATTCATTACACAGTACGAGAGAGCTGAGAAGGGTCTGCTGCCATCATGCAGTACAAGAGCGGCCTCTAGAGGTGTAATACAAACTATCCCTGATGCCTTGTGTTTATTTCGACACGTGACGCTGCACTGAGAGCACACGCTGTGTGGAGAGCGCTGACATCAGATGCGCGTTTAAAGCACCGACAGCGAAAAGGTATTCATACAGTACATTTTGTCATATCATTATAAAGTGATTAATTTGTTGACTAGATGGTGCATTAGTAGAAAAAGAAACACATGTTTGTTTGCCTTCGAGGCTGAGAGGACGCTAACATTAGGCTACCTCAAGCGGTCAAAACACTGACAAAAACAAACCTAAGTCCGACCCGAATGTTTAATGTCACAATTGTTACCATCTATTTGCATTAGATTATAACGTTATACAGTTGGTCACTTTTATGCATTCATTATGTAGCCAAGTTGCATATTTAAAGCTAGACGTAAAATAGTAAACTGAACTTAGGTAAAGTTAACACATTTAGCCTTTTTTGCTTAAGAACGTGGTGCAATAAAGCACATTTATGCAAATTAGAAGCAGCTACATGATCTTGACAACAAAGATGGTCAACTACAACATTTTACACAATCGAAATCAAAATGGGCAAGTATTGTTTTAATGGCATACTTACTTGCGAATGTCCACTGAATGTCCAATGTCGTATGGTAAACAAGATAGGGACTGTCTAAAAAGTTGTAATTTTTTTTCATTGTGTGCAAAAAGTAATTCCTCTAAAGTATTTTTTCCTGTTCCAAAGGCTGGAGATAACTCCCTTACTATACAAATTTTCAAATATATTTATGTAATAAACATTATTACATGTGTTTATTACATATATTTATGTAATAAACTCTAATTCACCTATTGTCAGGAACCAATTAGACTCTAGATCTCACACCACACAACGATCACTCTCTCCTGAATTCTAATCACCTGCACCTGTTCTCAATCAGCAACTAGCTCCATAAAAACACCCAGCTTACATTCAGTCTTTGTCAAGCCTCCAAAAGGAACAGACCATTTCCCCTGCTCGCAAGAAGTCTCTTATGCTGCCAACACCCGTCAAGTAACGTATACTCACCTGTGGATAACTAACCTCTGTGTCCTTGTTCCGATGTTCCCAGAATCTTCGTCTGAATCCGTGTATCCTGAGATCCAGTATTCCTCCTGAGTTCAACTTGCTCGTGGCTGCATCTATAAGAGAAAAGACAAGTATCACCGAACTGTGTTATTTGACATTGGATAAACTGAAGAGGATCTACTCACCTGGAATCCTTCCCGCACCGTAATCTTCACCATATTCACCCTTGAACTTTGAATTACTCACCATTGCACTTTATTCTCAGAAATAAAGCTTTATGTTTATTCACTTACCTCTGTCGTTGTGCCTGTATCCTGACAGAAGGCTTGACCTTAAAGAAAAATAGGTGAAGAAAATGGAGTCCATACAAACCCTAGCCGCGGATACGAACCCTATGCAACCTACCGCCGCTGCACCGAATCCCATACAAGCCACAGCTGCCATGGTGAATCCGTCCCGCCCAGCGCCATTCTCCGGTCGGGCGGAGGATTGCAACGGATTCTTACTGCAATGTTCACTGGCTTTGGAACAACAAGCCCAACTATACCCCACTGACTATACCCCACTGAGCGATCGAGAGTCGCTTTCATTATCCAACAATTATCCGGAGCGGCTTTGAGATGGGTTGAGGCATTGTGGATGCAGGAATCTACTGTAATGACATCTGTTCAGGAATTTGTAAAACATTTTAAAGAAGTTTTCGGACGTCCAGTTGAGGATTCCTCTGTCGGGGATCAATTGTTGCAGTTGCGCCAAGGAAAGAAGACAATCTCTGAATATTCTTTAGAATTTCGCATTCTAGCCTCCAATAGTGGGTGGAATGAAAGAGCGCTCATCTCAGTTTATCGCCGTGGATTGAATCCTGCCCTGCGTCTTTAGTTGGCGATTTATGATGACAGCCTGGGAATAGAGAAATTCATCCAGCAGGCTCTTCGTGTACATCAAAGATCTCAGACTTGTTATCCAGATGTTCGACAGGGTCATTCTGCATCCCCGCCAGTTGTCATGGGTCATGTGTCCGAAGATCAACCAGAAGATATGCAAGTCGACACTTTCCGACTTACCCAGGCAGAGCGCAACCGACGGAGAGAATTTAAATTATGCATGTACTGTGGTGCCAAAGGTCACTTTAGACTTAACTGTCCCACTCGACCAGTTCGGCTGACAGTAAGCTCCGTTCAAGACAACTCTACTGTATCAACACCCCTCACGATTCCTGTAATCTTGAAGTCTCAAAATATCTATGTATCTGTAGCAGCTATCATCGAGACTGGGACAGCAGGGAATTTCATTTCAGGACGGCTCTGTAAGGAACTCAACCTCCGGAAGGTCGACACTCCCAAACCCTACTCCATCTACGCCGTAACCGGCGAGCTGATTAACAAGGGGTATGTCACATCCCAGATAACACCCATCCAGTTATGGATTGAAAACATACACCATGAAATGTTTGAACCTTTTGTTCTCCAGAATAGTCAAACAGACATAATTCTAGGTCGCCCATGGCTAATTCGTCATCAACCTACCATCAATTGGCAGTCTGGTGAGATCAACAGATGGGGTTGTCAGTGCCCACTTAGTGGAATTTCACATCCTAGCTCTCCCTGTGCTAAACCGCCCGAAGTACTAACAGTGAATTCCACATCCATTGAAAGTCCCAAGGAAAACCTGTCTACGAGTATTCCCTCCTGTTACTCGTCATTCTCTGACATCTTTAATCCAGTGAATGCCTCCATATTACCTCCCCATCGGCCTTGGGATTGTGCCATTGATCTGATACCCGGAGCAACTATTCCCAAGGGTCGAATTTACTCCCTGTCAATTCCCGAGCAAGAATCCATGCAGAAGTACATCGAGGAAGCTTTGCAACAAGGTTACATCTGTCCTTCCACATCACCTGCTGCCGCGAGCTTCTTCTTTGTTCCCAAGAAAGACGGGGGTTTAAGACCATGTATCGACTACAGAGCCCTAAATCAAATCACCGTGAAGTTCAGTTATCCACTGCCTCTCATCCCCTCAGCTCTGGAACAGCTCAGGGAAGCGAAAATTTTCACCAAGTTGGATTTAAGGAGCGCATACAATCTGGTCCGAATTAGAAAAGGGGATGAGTGGAAGATGGCTTTCATAACTCCTGCAGGGCATTATGAATATCTGGTTATGCCTTATGGATTGGTAAACGCCCCTTCCGTCTTCCAGAGCTTCATGGATGAGGTACTCCGGGATTTCTTGGGAAAGTTTGTGTTAGTGTATATCGACGATATCCTTATTTTCTCCAAAAACCTGGTTGAACATCAACATCATGTGTCCCTGGTACTCCAAAGACTCAGAGAATTCACTCTGTTTCTAAAAGCTGAAAAGTGCTCTTTCCATCAGACTAGTGTCGAGTTCCTGGGATTTCATCTTAGTGAGAGTGGAAATGAATAATCGGAAGACGGAGGCCATCCTGTCCTGCCAACTCCTCAGTCAGTTAAGGAACTTCAGAGATTCCTCGGCTTCGCAAATTTCTATAGACGATTCATACATCAATACAGCCTTCTGACAGCTCCTCTAACCTCCTTGCTAAAAGGAAAACCCAAAACACTTCTTTGGACTCCAGAAGCAGAAAGAGCTTTCAAATCACTCAAGATTGCGTTCACTACTGCACCATTACTCCATCACCCAGATCCGGAAATGGTATTTGTGGTAGAAGTGGATGCCTCCACTACTGGAGTAGGAGCGATTCTGTCCCAGTACTCCGAACATTCCTCCAAAACCATCCCCTGTGCGTTCTTTTCTAGAAAGCTATCAGCTGCAGAAAGTAACTACGACATTGGAAACCGGGAACTCTTGGCTGTTAAACTTGCCTTAGAAGAATGGAGACATTGGTTGGAGGGGGCCAAACATCCATTTGTAGTACTCACCGATCACAAGAACCTTCAGTATTTGAGAGATGCCAAGAGGCTTAATCCACATTAGGCTAGATGGGCACTGTTCTTCACTCGTTTCCATTTCAAAATCTCATATCGTCCAGGTTCAAAGAATACCAGAGCAGATGCCCTTTCTCCATGCCCCAGAAAGTCCAGTGGAAGAACCCGAAACCATCCTACCTGAGAAGTTATTTGTCAACCCCATCCATTGGGAAATAAATGAACAACTGTTGGAAATGTCACGACATCAACCCAGAATCCCAGGATGTCCCCCCGGTAAGATTTATGTGCCTGAGGATTTCCGTAACTCTTTGATTTCATCGGCTCACTCCTCTGTAGGCACAGGTCATCCCGGAATAAACAAGACTGCATCCACCCTCCAACTCAAATATTGGTGGCCCAACATGCAGCAGCGACGTTCATACAAGGATGTATTCCATGAGCCATGTCCAAAGTTCCCAGACATCTACCAGTGGGTAAGCTAGTGCCCCTTCCTGTCCCACAAAGACCCTGGTCTCACATAGGTGTCGATTTTGTCACTGACCTACCTGCCTCGGAAGGCAACACCTGTATCCTCGTAGCCATTGATCGTTTCTCCAAGGCGTGTAAATTAATTCCCCTGAAGAGTCTTCCCACAGCATTTGTCACTGCTGAATTATTAATGGAACACGTCTTTCGAAATTTCGGTATCCCAGAGGACATTGTGTCCGACAGAGGGCCCCAATTCATCTCCCGGGTTTGGCGAGCATTCTTCACTCTGATGAATGTGACTGTAAGCCTATCATCAGGGTACCATCCGCAAACGAACGGCCAAACTGAACGAAAGATTCAAGATGTTGGACGGTTCTTGCGTACATTCTGCCACTCCAACCAGAACATCTGGAGTCGGTATTTGACTTGGGCAGAATAGGCACAAAATTCCCTCAGACAGGCCTCTACACAATTAACTCCGTTCCAGTGTGTGTTGGGTTACCAACCTCCATTGTTTCCTTGGTCCGGTGAACCATCGGAAGTCCCAGCGGTAAATCAATGGTTCAGAGAAAGCGAAAGAGTCTGTCTGTATTACAAGGCTGTACAGAACAGTGCACTATTGCAGACCAGCCCGGTCTCATGAAACTGCGTATCTATACCACAAATTTAATTTCTCTTGCCATTTATACCTAAAAATATTTTTTGCGTACATAATACGCAGTTTTCGCGTGCATATGATACGCACTTTATGGCGTGTAATACGCACGGACTCCACACCCTTAATCCTAACTAAGGGGTTTACAGTGCGTAGCATATGCACGCAAAAAACATTTTTGGCGTGTATGGTTCGAGAAATTAAATTCGTGGAATAGTACGCACGCACTTTTATGAGACCGTGTTGTGCAGTTAGAATTAGAATATCATGCAAAAGTTTATGTATTTCAGTAATTCAAATTAAAAGGTGAAACTAATATATTTAGTATAACTATATACATATGCATGATTATACTTTTCAAAGGGCCGACATTTCTGTATTTAAAATCCTTTTTTTATTGATTTCATGTAGCCTAATATTCAACATTTCTGAGATTTCGAATTTGTGGTTTTCATTAGCTGTAAGCCATAATCATCAAAATTATAACATGTGCACGATATTCCACTTTTTCGAGTTTCACCTGTAGGCTATAGCCTACTGAGGTTTTAATTACATTATTTTAATATAGTCAGTTGGGAACTAAAGTGGGCCGGTCTAAGGCATGAAACTCCAGTGCTGAAAATGAGTCCCACTCCGGCCCTGATTGACTGACTACTTTTCTTCAACATGTTGATGCTCAGCAACCCAGATCTGCGACCTGGAAGGTCACGACGTGCCTAAATTCAGGGTCCGAATGTCAGCCGCATAATCTATGGAAATATGCTTCAGTCTATCTATGTGTAGAAAATGTGTGTTTATTTCTTAGCCAATCAGAATCATTCAAC
This sequence comes from Semotilus atromaculatus, assembly GCA_031834385.1. NCBI lineage: Eukaryota > Metazoa > Chordata > Actinopteri > Cypriniformes > Leuciscidae > Semotilus > Semotilus atromaculatus. The sequence goes on from JAULUF010000040.1 coordinate 12,992,597, forward strand.
CTGAAGCAATTAGACCTTGGTGAAGGGGATAATTGCTATCATTTTTGTAAATGTACGGGGAAGAGGCCTACAAACTCCTTGTGATTCTTGAAACTGACTTCTGCCTGATGAAACTGCAAACTATCTTCAGTAAAATGTTCTTTAATTTATTATAATTCTTACTCTTGTCTTAAATTAACTGCACTTCTAACTCCTGGTCTTAATTAATCACATCCTTCGGATCCTCCGTCCTTCGGATGAGACGTTAAACCGAGGTCCTGACTCTCTGTGGTCATTAAAAATCCCAGAATGTCTTTCAAAAGAGTAGGGGTGTAACCCCGGCATCCTGGCCAAATCTGCCCATTGGCCTCTATGCATCATGGCCTCCTAATCATCCCCGTATACTGATTGGCTTCATCACTCTGTCTCCTCTCCACCAGTAAGCTGGTGTGTGGTGGGCGTACTGGTGCAATATGGCTGCCGTCGCATCATCCAGGTGGATGCTGCACATTGGTCGTGGTTGAGGAGATTCTCCCCTTCCTTGTAAAGTGCTTTGAGGTCCCAGATAAAGCGCTATATAAATATAACAAATTATTATTATTATTATTATTATATCTGGTCCTTGGGTCTTTAACTGGAAGTTCCATTTACAGTGGTAATCTATATTGCAACAAGGACAATAAAGCAGAAGTTTCTGCAGATATTCTTTAATGACAGAAAGTTTAGCCAACTTATTACAATTTTAAAAATGGCATTTGGTTCCACTGTTTAACTAGGTAAACAGTGAGCACAACCACAACCAGTTGCATTATGCAATGAATAAACATTTCTAAATATAAATAAATGTTCAGTTTCTTCAATATGTTTGTTTACCCAATAACAATCAGAAAGATAATACAAATAAAACAGGACCATATATTGACCATGAAGGACAACTACACTACATACAGATTGACAGGAAATTGTCCGAGTCAGAAAATATGATGTCAACTTACAGCATCCTCTTCAAAACCATTATTTTGGATATTGCATACAAAGTTATACTGGACCTGTGTATTGGCTTCTGCAAACCCATTATTCCTGCTGTACAAGAAGCAAAAATTACATGTTGGTCATACAATTCTACACTATAAAAGTATCTTGAATGTCTCCCTGAGCTTGCTGTCCATTATCTGTCAGATTTGCTGCACCAATGCGAACAGGTTATTAATAATGTAGCCCCTATTAATGTACTACAACCTAAAACAAACAAAACCCATTTTAGTGAATTACAGTGTTATATTATGTCAAAATTTCACCTGTAGCGAGTCAGTCTGATCACTGGGACAGTACTAAAACCTTTGGAAAATGGAAAATCACTTTAGGTGAATTACAGTAATTTTTTCATAAACATATTTGACAATAGTACATACAGTAAGGGAGTTATTGTCAAAATTTCACCTGTAGTAAGTCACAGTGGTCATTAAAAAAGCACTACACCCTTTGGAACATGAAAAAATACTTTAGGTGAATTACAGTAATTTTTTCATAAACATATTTAACAATAGTATGTACAGTAAGGGAGGTATTGTCCTCACTATAGGACAATAAAAAACAATATAGGTGAATTAGAGTTTATTACATAAACATATGTAATAAACATGTAATAATGTTTATTACATAAATATATTTGAAAATTTGTACAGTAAGGGAGTTATTGTCAAAATTTCACCTCCAGTAAGTCAGTCTGATCACTAGGAAAGCACTACAGCCTTTGGAACAGGAAAAAATACTTTAGGGGAATTACAGTAATTTTTTCTTAAACTTATTAGTTTATTGTTCGTACAGTAAGGGAGTTAGTCGTCAAAATTTCACCTGTAGTAAGTCAGTCTGATCACTAGGAAAGCACTACAGCCTTTGGAACACGAAAAAATATTTTAGGTGAATTACAGTATTTTTTTCATAAACATATTTGACTATTGTACGTACAGTAAGGGAGGTATTGTCAATTCCACCTGTAGTAAGTCAGTCTGATCACTAGGAAAGCACTACAGCCTTTGGAACAGGAAAAAATACTTTAGGGGAATTACTGTAATTTTTTTTTATTAATGTGTATACTGAACGTACAGTAAGGGAGGTACTGTCAAAATTCCACCTGTAGTAAGTCAGTCTGATCCCTAATTACTACAACCATTGGAATATATATGTATATATAAAAAACACTATAGGTGAATTACAGTTTATTACATAAACATATGTAATAAACACATGTAAAAATGTTTATTACATAAATATATTTGATAATTGTACAGTAAGGGAGTTATTGTCAATTTCACCTGTAGTAAGTCAGTCTGATCACTAGGAAAGCACTACAGCCTTTGGAACAGGAAAAAATACTTTAGGGGAATTACTGTAATTTTTTTTAAATGAATATTTGTATACTGAACGTACAGTAAGGGAGGTACTGTCAAAATTCCACCTGTAGTAAGTCAGTCTGGTCAGTAGGAACATACTACAACCTTTGGAACATGAAAAAATCCCTTTGGTGAATTAATGTAACTTTTACATAAAACATTTTTGCGTACTGTATGTACTATAGCCTACACAAAAGTACACTAAAGCAGTCTAGGTGAATACGCAGCAAATATCAAACCTGAAACTATTTTTACCCTGGTTGTTGTTGTTTTTTTTAAACTTGACTATGTTCATGGTGCTGTCCACGTAGGCTATGTGGTCCTGAAGGTCCTACATGATCAAGTCTGCAACTTGGGTATTTGCTTTTTATATTTGCTTCGCATATTTGCGGAGTTCCGCGTTCAATATCTCGTGAGCTGAATATTGTTTCTACACAAATAACATTGTTTTAATATTTTAGTCTCCTCAAAACGAGCTTTCCTTCGGGTTTGCACTTTGCAGATGGTACCTTCTTAGCAGCCTTTGCATAGAGATCAATGTATTTTGTCCAGTGCGAAGGAAAGATCGTTTTGAGGAAATTTATGTTGTAGCTTCTGGTGTTTTATTCAATTCAATTCAATTTCAATTTATTGATGGATAGCCCCTTGAGATGCAACATCTCATTTTCAAGAGGGTCCAATACATAAAACAACACCAACACCAACAAAAAAAAAAAAAAAAATTATTGAACTGCGTCTCACACCATTACCATAAACCTAAAACACACCTTAGCTCTAACATAACTGTCACAAAAAGCACACCACATTTACTCATTATACAATTGGAATCATAATACAAGAAATTCAGTAATCAAATAGGTGCCACAAAAGAAGAACCGAGGTTGAATCAACAGGAAATAAATCAGTTAGACAAATCCATTAAACAATAGACAGTAGCAAGCAATACAACTCAGACCAGCATCAGTAGCATACACATACAGTGTTTAGATATTGGAATAGAGTTAACTTAAATCTACGAAAAGATAAGATAGACCTCAAGAAAAGAGGAAGATTGTTCCAATCATGAGTAGCTTTGTAGTGAAAAGATTTTCTACCAGTGGCTGAAAAGATTCCTGGTACAGTAAAGACAAGAGATTGCATATCACGAACAGGATACAAAGAACTGCGTGGAACCAAGAATTCACTCAAATGAGGGCATTCGTAATAGGCACATTTGAAAATAAAAAGAAACCAATGAAAGTCTCTTCTTGATTTCAGCTGAAGCCAATTCAAGGATGCATACATTACACAATGATGTGTTTTAAAAGGACACCTCAAAACAAATCTACATAAAGAGTTAAATACAACATTGAGTGGCCTAAGAGTAGCCTCACTAGTGTTCATGTAGACAATATCAGCATAGTCAACAATGGGCAATATCAACTGGGAAATTAACCTTTTCCTAACTCCAAATGTAAAGCAATTAACAGATTTATAAAGTCTACTGAGACAACCATATTAGGGCTGGACCAGAATATTCGAATATTCGTTCGGTGGGTTGGTATTCGATTTGAAAATGTGACATTCGAATATTCGTTTTTTTTTTTTTTTTTTGCAAACCTGGCATCCCCCTCGAAATGGTTCTCATTCGCGCTTGTATACGTTTTACACTATAAAATCTGGTGAAATACAATACTTTACATATAAATTCGTTATAGCTACTTAATAAATAGATATTTGCTTCTTCTTTGACTACTAAAAGTGTTCCTGCAACGGAAGTATTCTCTGGCTAGAGCGCAGAACAGCAGAATTTGTATGGACAGAAGTGAATGCCTGAGCTCGTATTTTGGGTTAAGCTGCATTGCTTTGACATTGTGGAAAATAGAATAATAGAAACAAAATATATTAAAATGTATGTAGTATTAAAATGTATAAATGTATGTATTAGTGTGTTTTATATCACTAGTGCAGTGTCCATTCTCGGAGCAAATAAGATAGCATATCGGAGTCCATTCTCTGCTCGCGTGAGGCGCGCCGCTTCTTTATTTACATCTACCCTACTTTGTCAGTAATTTGTTAGTGAGACTATTAGACTAGCCTACCTTATTAGAAGTATTGCTTAAGTTACAGACCTGTGTGTGTTTTATATCAGTGCAGAGCAGTGTCCGTTCTCGGAGCATATAAGCTCTGCTCGCGTGAGGTGCGCCGCTTCCGGCTCGCGCTGCTCTGTAGTTTATTAAAAGTGTATTAATTCTGAACATGTCGCCTGTCTATCTATATTGCACCAAATACACTGCACTCCCTTGTGAAGTCGTTTGGATGAACGGTTCTCGAAATAATAATCATGCCCTGATTATGATCATGCGCATTTTACAAGCGCTTCAAGAGGCACACACGCACACTTGCACACACACACACACACACACACATTTGCACACACAACACACGCAAGGGGCCCTATCTTGCACTCAGCGCACGATCTGAAACGCAAGTGTCAAAGCGCAAAGCGCAAGTAACTTTGTGGGCGGGTCCCGGCGCTGTTGCTATTTTCCCTGCGGGATAAATGCCTCTTGCGCCTGGCGCAAATCTAAAAGGGGTTGGTCTGAAGTAGCTTCATTATTCATAGGTGTGGTTTGGGCGTAACGTGAAATAAACCAATCAGAGCGTCATATCACATTCCCTTTAAGAGCATGATGAACGAGGTGCGCTTGTTCCATGGCGCAATACTATTATAACGCGCATTTACCAGGCGCGCTTCAGAATCGGTTCACAGCCGAGGAGATCGATGTTCTCGTCAGGGCCGTAAAAGAAAGAGAAGTGACATTGGAGATGGGACAAACCCACCCAAATTAGCTTCGGTTATACATGCATTTAATAATTTGGGTAAATATGTAGGCCTAAGCTTTATGCCTATTTTTCCGATCGTCATGGACACAACATATTAATACTGTGAAGCTGCTTTGATACAATCTCTATTGTGAAAAGCACTATATAAATATACTTGACTTGACTGGACAACAATGATTTCCCTCGTGTTTTAATATTTTTCCTTATAATAATGTATCATTTGCAAAAAGGAAAATGCATCTGTGTAGATGAGAGAATCATAGCCTATACAGTGTATGCGCGTTGTTCACACTCTGTATTATGACCAAGCACGCGCGCTTAAAATAGCATCTGAATGTGCGCGCAACGCGCCAATGACTTTAGACTAGGTTTTTTCTGGTCAGTGGCGCAATTGTTTTCTGGAACTGCAAAATAGCATGAGGGAAAGTTTGCGCCGGAACACGCCTTCTCTTTGCGCTGAACCGCCCCGGGGAGCGCAAGTGTATTTCTTAGTTAACCGACGTGTGTCTGTGGAGGGAAAAGTCCGCTTTGCGCGGGTGCAAAATAGGAATGATACATGCGTCGGTGTACAAAGTCAATTGCGCTGAGTGCAAGATAGGGCCCATTGTCTCTCTCTTTGTCGTGCGTGCGCTACACGGTTTGGAGCTCGCGAGCAGCTAGATTTCGGGAGATTTTAACTAATTTGCGGGCATCAGGGAGCCGCTATCAATATGCGGGAGACTTGGGATGTCTGAGACCGAGACGTACGGTAGCCTATAGAGATTCCGAAGCTTCGAATATTCGATGTTCATTCCTACCGAAGCTTCGAAGCTCAAAAAATGGTATTCGGACCAGCCCTAAACCATATACTCTCTTTGTGATATGGTCAATGTGAGGTTTGAAGGTAAGTTCGGAATCAATCCACAACCCAAGATACTTAAATATTTCAGATTTCACCATAGAAGACCCATTAGCAAAATTCAGTTTTAAGTTGAGAGCACAAGGACTTCTATGGCTTCTATGCCTTTTATCTGTAGTTATATGTGATAGGTGCAAGTGTGTAACTTTGGTTTGAGAAGTGAGGGGGACACAAAATGGGGGAAAATATTTCCGATTTGAATCCCATTTCCTGCATTTACATAGCTACATTTAGGGACAATGGTGATACAAAATCCAGGAAATAATTAAATTATAATCTAGGAATACGCTATGTAGCCTATAAGAAAAATATGTCTGTCTTTCTTTATTGTTTAATAGGTGCCGAACGCCAAGACTTCAGATAATCATTTTATAAAGTGAATAAATGTTAGCTATTAATGTTTTGTGTGAAATAAAATTTAAATAATGTGAGATTCAATTTCCACTGTAATGTAGAAACAACATGAAGACAATTTTAAATAATTATTTAATGGCATCTTTTTATGAATGAAGGCCAGTATCACTGATTTTTCTAGTTACTGATGTCTCGATGAAAATAATTTCCCCCCCAAATTTTAAACATTTATTAGGCTTCAAAAAATATAACAACTTTTAATTTAAGTGAGCTTAAAACAAACTTCACATAAACCCATAATAAATGTCGGCTATAGGGAATGTGGAGATGACGTCACGCCGTGTTGCATTATGGGTCCGCCGCCATATTTACAGGATCGCGCCCAATACTGCTGTATTTAAATGCATGTGTTGGAGGCTGTGTTTGGATTTTCTGTCGAGATTTTAATAAACGTCGATATGGTTGTTTAGTTCAACTGCCATAGCAGGTCACACGATCGGTCAGGGAGGAAACTGAACAACGGAATACGTTTTTTTACCTTTCTTTCTTGGAAAAAACAACAAGGGAAGCAGGTCGGGGAGCTGACGAGAAGACGCCGGATCGCGTGGGGTGCCGCAATCATGAGGAAAAACTTTCCTTACTGTCCTCCACTGCATACTACGTTTGTTAAAAGTTGTACAAAGCAAGAGGTTGTGTATTGTATAGTCCTCGATGACTAACTAGTTAGGAGGATAGTTGATGAATGACGTTGAATTTGTGGTTCATGTTAGCAGATGATAAAGCCAGGACACATTGCATGAATCAAATTATATTTATTTTGTTTTCAATTAACAATTTGCTTTGATCTTCTGTACATCTTTTTACATGCCTTTTTTAAAATGTTTGTGAATCATGTTTTTATATATCTGCTTAATAAATCCATTAAGTGACTCCGTTTCTGTACTGATTGCATCCACAAAGACCCTTTAAGTACACATAACTGGGCAAAGATACATCAAACGACCAAATACCCTCATTTTTACACGTGTCAACATTAAATGATGACAACAAGGCACAGTTGTATTTAACAAGTTACCACATCTTGTGGCATTATAAAGTAATGAAATTTTTTTTTCCTGCACAACCTATGAAAACTTAACATATGCTGGAAATAGGAAGCTAACATTAACTGAGAGCTGCTTTACAGGTAAAATAGCTTGAACTTTATGTACAATAGTAATCAACTTAGCATAGGCTTCGAACACCAAAACTAAATCAGATGTATCGACGTTATTTATCGCGGATAGTTTGTCCAAATAACGTTTTTTGGCAGTGGCATTTAGTTTATCCCTGTAGGGTCCCTTCTCTTTTTCTTTAAACAACTCCATTTCTTCCGTTCTTCTTTAATTTTACCTCGTTTTAGCCAAACACCCACTATTTCCCAAATCACCCACACCCAAATCACCCACTCCTGGACAACAATCAGTCTGGTTTCAAAAGTGGACACTCAACTGAGACTGCGCTGCTCTCAGTAATCGAAGCTCTGAAACTGGCAAGAGCAGCTTCCAAATCCTCAGTTCTCATCCTGCTAGATCTGTCTGCTGCCTTTGACACAGTTAACCACCAGATCCTCCTGTCAATCCTAAAGATGAAGGCAATCTCGGGAACCGCACTCCAATGGTTCAAGTCTTACCTCTCAGGTAGGTCCTTCAGGGTGTCGTGGAGGAGTGAGGTGTCGAAGTCACAACATCTACCTACTGGAGTGCCTCAGGGCTCAGTGCTTGGACCACTTCTCTTCTCCATCTACATGACATCACTAGGAACTGTGATTCAGAAACATGGCTTTTCCTATCACTGCTACGCTGATGACACACAAATCTACCTCTCATTCCAGCCTGATGATCCGACGGTAGCTGCTCGCATCTCAGCATGCCTGACAGACATCTCTGGCTGGATGAAAGACCACCACCTTCAACTTAACCTTGCGAAGACAGAGCTACTTGTGATCCCGGCCAATCCAACACTTTGTCACAACTTCACTATTCAGCTAGGCCCGTCATCCATATCTCCATCACGGTCAGCCAGGAACCTTGGAGTTGTTATTGATGATCAATTGAACTTCACAGACCACATCACTAGAACTGCCCGGTCCTGCAGATTTGCTTTGTATAACATTAGGAAGATCAGGCGCTTCCTATCAGAGCATGCTACACAACTCCTTGTTCAAGCGCTTGTTCTATCCAGACTGGACTATTGCAATGCTCTCCTGGCTGGTCTTCCAGCTTGCACGATCAAACCTCTGCAGCTAATCCAAAATGCTCCGGCTAGAGTGGTCTTTAACGAGCCGAAGAGAGCACACGTCACTCCTCTCCTCACAAAATTGCACTGGCTGCCAGTTGCAGCTCGCATCAAATTCAAGTCACTGACGCTTGCTTACAGAACAACCACTGGCTCTGCTCCCTTTTACCTAAACTCATTACTTCAGACTTATGTCCCATCCAGAAATTTGCGCTCTGCAAGCGAACGTCGTCTTGTGGTGCCACGTCAAAGAGGCACAAGATCTCTTTCTCAGACCTTTACCATGACTGTTCCTTGCTGGTGGAATGACCTACCCAACTCAACCAGAGCTGCTGAGTCCATAGTCATTTTTAAGAAACAGTTGAAGACGCATCTCTTTCGGCAGCACTTTTTCCAGTAATACTAACACTTTCTCTTCCTTTCTATTTAAGAAAAAAAAAAAAAAAAAAAAATTTACGGGTTCTACGTTGGATTCAACTGTGAAAGGTTATAGCACTTACATTTTGTTGTCCTGCTGTTAGTTTAACTGCTTCTATGGTTCTCATTTGTAAGTCGCTTTGGATAAAAGCGTCTGCTAAATGAATAAATGTAAATGTAAATGTAAATGTATTTTACTGAAGGTAAACAGAGATCGTGCCTTTAAAGATGGCGCCCACGTCCCATAATGCAACACGGCGTGACGTACCTCCACATTCCCTATTATGTTGACTTCCTGTCTGACAGGTAGGCTATGAAATATACAGAAATCGAATAAGGTTATCAAACACTCCACACTGCATAAATTATAAATGAATAAAAATTCAATTTAAAATATTATTTTATTTGATTAATCCGTTCTTTAGTCAAGAGCAGTTAGTAATTCTCTGTTCCCTTTGTTCTTTGGTTAACTTTACTGACAGAGAGAATTAGTGGCTGCTGTCACTTTAAGATCTGCTGACAGGATCTCACGCGTCTCATTCTTTCACTACTCTTTACTTTCATGTAAGATTTTATTTAACTAATTTAAGACTGTTCTTGTGGGATACTCGACAAAACGGCATTTGGGCATAAATGTGTGTGTGTTATTGTTAATTCAAGCGCAAAAGAGAACTCGATACTGGCGCCCTGTCTGTGCGATACTGGTGAGCGTCTTTCTGTGCGTTGTGTGTGTGTGTGTGTGTGTGTGTCAGGAGGACATTCACTGAGCGCGTTCTCCTTTGTCTTGTCGCGTATTAAAGCTGGACAAAATTTATGCGTTAACGTTGACAGCACGATCGTTGCTGACAGAAAATGCTGCGGTTTAAAGTGGACTCATTTTCATTGCCCATAATGTTGTTCTTTTAGTAGGCTACACAATGTGGTTCTACATTAAATATTTAACAGTCTGAAGTTAGCAGCAGCAGCGTATGTTAAAGTTAGCTCAGTCAACTTAAGGCTAACATCAACAGGTGTAGGCAGAAAATATGATTATCCTGACGTGAGCTAATTTACTGAATCAACCAACTCACATCTCCTTTCTTTCTTTTCATCCATGATGACATTATAGTCACCTGTTGTTGTCAGCTACTCAGTGGCAATGGATCTATTAGGGGTGTGTCAGTGATGCGCGGGTCAATGTATAGAGGGGTTTCACGACGCGTCATCAATCCGGAAGTCGGCCATTTTGGAGGCACAGAACGTAAACAATGCCACTGAACTGAATGGACTCGCAAATTTGGCTGATTATTTCTGCTGAAAAATGGTCGAGTTTTGGTCTGTACTAATCGGTCGCATCGGGGAAAAACATTTTGAGTTCTATAGAATGTCAAAAGTTAAAGAGAAGAGTGCAAAAAACTGCTGAAAGAAGGCATTTGTGGTTGAGAGAGGTAACTACAGCATCAGCCACATGTGTAAATGAAGCGTTGACTATGGCTAAAATGTTGACGCAGTTAACGATTGCTACATTCACAATGTCAGTCCAAATCCGATTATCTTTGTTTTACAATTGGAATCTGATCTAAAATGATGTCCACACTGTGTATCACAACTGTTCAGATCCGATTTGTGTGTCCATGCAGCTCTTTGGTAATATGGCAATGACGTTGCGTTGATGGAGTGGGTTGCAATATAGCGTTAGATGTTGTCTTATTTAAATGTTACAACATGGAAATGTGTATCCGCCGCGCTGGACTACTGCGCCTCGAACCCGCGGCAGAACTGCAGGAGGCTGTTCAGCTTTTTTCCGCGCTCTTGTCTGCGCCGGTTTCAGAAATAATAATTGTCTGTTCGTCCGTCACTTTGCAACAACACAGCATGTTTATAAGTGACGTTTACATTTTACGTGGCGTGAGGGTCACATACCACGCGAAATCCGATCGTTCAGGCTGAAGCTGATGTCCTGATATGTGATTTGAATAGGATTTCAAACCACATATGGATGTAGTTTGAAACGGATTTCATGTGCTTTTTTGGACTGACAATCTGAACGTATCCTATGTCGAGATAAGAAATAGAAGGAAGAATCGCAGTAAGGGCTAAAGAAGCTAACTCGTTCGGATCTTTACCACATATTAACTTTAGTTTGTCAAAATTTTGCGCTCTCTCCTGCTTACTAAGCCTTCTCTATATGATTTCACACCTACCACATGTTTTTTCCGTGGTTTATTAGTGTAACAATGTGTTCATTAGTACACAAACAGTGCAATCCATGCTGTTGTTTACATCCGAGTGCCTCCATAATGGCCGCGCATCCGGGTTACCGCCCAGAATGTGACGTTGGTGAAACCTCTCTATAAACAACCCGCACCCGACCGACGTTTTCAACTAACCCGCCCACAACTCGGACCGCAAAAAAAAAATATATATATATTGTACCCAACCCGCATTTTTTAAAAGTAGTCGGTGCTCACAGTAGCGTCATTGGGCCATAGACGTAGGAACGAGGGGTGCGGCCGGCTCTCAGAAAATACATAAAACTTACATAGCTATATGCGTTTAAAAGTAGCCTATTAAAATGGTACAATGGCATTGCTCAGTTCAACGTGTTGGAAATCTGGCATTTTGTCCCGCGTTAGCACTTATTCAAAAGTTAATAACGCTCAACATTCAAAAGGTAAGGATTCCCACTTGTATTATAGTAGGCTTAGGCTATTTCGCCACGTGAATGCCCAATTGAAGCTCTCACAAGCACAAAATGCAGGCATAGAATATGTTAATAAAGTCTTTATTAACGCATTTTAGATTAACAAAAACAGGTAGGCTAAGCCAAAGACTGAGGCTACAATATCCATAAATAAATGTTCACAAATACCGCCATCAGTTTATTGCCGCCAACCACTTGTTTCTCAGTTTTGTTTCTTTTGGGATACGGTATAGATATTCCAACTGCACAGCATTGCTCGGGCATGATAGGAATACTTTGTGACGAGCTGTATCACCGGCGGTTTAGCACTCTCTATTCCGTCAATATGGCTGCTCCAAATGACGTGACGTCACGCTCATTCGTTCAGTGCGCTATTTTTAGAGTGTGTACTCGAAGTTCCTGGACATTGAAGCGCATCGACACAGGCTCGATCCTGCTCCTCCGTGGCGATGACGGTGTTCGGTTTAAAATCACAACAAATGAATTTGAAAGTGGGGGGGACACAAACGGGATTTTGAAAAGTGGGGGGGACATGTCCCCCCTGTCCCCATACCCAGATAGCACTAGTCTGTTTGATGTGATTTTTACATCTGGAAGCCGTATTTTTAAGAGTGTTTGCTCATCTGCAATACGTCTATAGGACGTTTCCTGTCAGATGTATATAATGTATATAACATTATAACGATGTATATAACAAAACAGGCGGACAGAGTATTTAATTACTCTAGAAAGTAATGATGGTGCCACCTCCGCCTCAGTGGTCCGTTGGATTGCGCGTTTAAAAGTTAAAGTTAAACTGTTGGTTTTAATTAGTATTTAAACATTCTCTATAATTTTTTTTTTGTAAAAAATATTTTAATTACACAGTTTTGGCGGTTATAGAGGTCTAATGACGGTTTTCAACTATAACTGTCGGTCTCACGGTTATATAATAACCGTCACAGCCCTAGTCAAAGCTACTATAATAGTTTGTGAGATAATAAAGGCTTGAAATCTGTTCGATCTTTGCTTCTGTCATATTGAATGTACTACTACCATCAAGATTTTAATGTTCTGTACTTATCCTGCCTCCTTTTGTCTCTTCACTGATTGACATGGCTGATGTGCGCTTCCTCTTTCTAAAAACAAAACAAAAACAACATGTATTTCATTACCAAACATTACTTAGCCAAGATAGTTTTTATTTACATATTCTATCTATACCTTCCATGTGTCATTTTTGACAATAGCAGATTCACCCACCACCACCTGATATGGGCCATATTATCCTGAAAAGCAAAAGATACATTTGGAAATGGATGTTTAAAATGTCCAAAAGTAATACCTTTCCTAAAAAAAATTAAGAGAAGGGATAGTGCTTACCTGGGTGAAGTCAAACTCCCAGTTAAACACCTTGTACAGTGCATGCTGTCAAACAGATAACACATTTTTAAAGGGGTGGTTGATTATTTCACTTTTCTAACTTTAGTTAGTGTAATGTTGAGCATAAACAACATCTGCAATATGAATAAGTTACGACGATGAAAGTTCAAAGCAAAATGTTTCACATACACACACTGGGGAAATCAGAGACTTACTTTACATATTGTAAAAAAGGGGTATTATACACCCCTTTGACAATTACAAATATAGATCAAATTGTTGTCAAAAAATACCTGAAAAAAGAAAATCTATTTTCATTGGGATCAGTCTACTTTTGATGACTATTATTATGGATGTTGTGTTATCCTTAAAATAAATGTTATGGTGAAACAAAAACCACCGTGATTACTTACCATTAGCATAAATACTCCACAGTCGACATATCCTGTGCTGGACACCCTAGAGAAGAAATCAAAATGGAAAAATTAACATTTTATTTATACACTAAAGATAGCAAATAAATCAATACCTTATTTTTAACAAGCTTCCAATATCCTGGAACCATCCTTATTGCAATTGCGCTTAAAATGAAGGGAAAAAGTTATCCGAGTATATATCCGATATAAAGTTTTATACGAGCGAGAGAGAGAGAGAGAGAGAGAGAGAGAGAGAGAGAGAGAGGTATAGACAGGTATATGCCACTGTCTATGCCCATCTAAAGCCAGAGAACAAAGTGTTGAAGTGAACTACTGGACTTTAAAGAGCAACGTGCAGGTTGGACACCCCTATATAGCATAGTGTATGTTGATGATAAAACAACTAGATTTTTATGAAGGTAGTTTTGTTTCTTTATTATTCAATAAAAAAAAAAAGGTTGCTTCAATCCCAAAAAATATTTTCAATTAAAAAAACCTTCACTTCAATGAAAAAAAAACTTTTCAATCAAAGAAAAAAAGTATTTGAATCCAAAAATATATTTGAGACTCAAAAAAATACATTTGAACACTGCTTTTCTTTGATTGAAAATGTTTTCTTTGATAGAAGTCCGTTTTTTGTTGTTGTTGTTGTTGTTTAAAGCAACCTTTTTAATTGAAGTAACATTGTTTTTTGATTGGACCATATAATGGGGTAGGACATTTGAGTATTTATCTTTCAATGAAAAAAAGAAGTTGCTTCAAACAAAAAACAACAGAATCAATAAAAAAAGTCACTTCAATGAAAAGATAAACATTTTCAAATATAGAAAATCGTTTTTGAATGCAAATAAAATATTTGAGACTCCAAAAACTTCTGCCCATTGGTTGGTTAGCATTTTACCGCATCGGTCGAATCTACATGGCTTTTCCCCGCCATAAAGCATAAAAATTCAACCTGCACATTGCTCTTTAAAACTTTGAAGCCCAGTTTCACAGACAGGGTTTAGATTCTGCCAGAATTAGGCCTTAGTTCAATTAGGACATTGAAGTAGCTTTTATAAACAAGCCGTAGATTTTTTTTTTTACTGTTGTGAATATTAAAAGAAACAATGGCACTGACATTTTAAGATATGCAAGTGTAAGTTGCTTTCAGTTAAACCTGCATTTTAGTCTGGGACTAGTTTGAGACTTGACTGTAAAACTGGGGGTGAAAGTTATATGGAACAATGAACAGTTCCATTATATTTTGTATAGATTTATATAAAATAATTAAACAAAATTATTAACAATATATACAGTGCATATAGTGCATTAAACTTCAACTGGAACACAGAACAGTTTTTTGCCCCACGGAACTCGATGGAATGGAATTATACAGTATTTACACCTGAACATGGACACAGTCAGCATCTCCATAACCTCTAGGGTCAGTGGAGTCGAGGACGTCTATCCTTTTAAGTTTCGGGAGCAATACCTGCAGAATACACAAAGCAGAAACTTCCTACAATATAGCCTGCCTGTGTGTGTAGGTTTGTTATTTCTTGTTTTAATGTTTAAATATACAATCTTTATTAAGATAAAGGGGGAAAACAAATGAATATGCCTAATTATGATTACCATAGAAATTAACAATATCAAATATGACTGTCAGTCAAAACCTTGGATGAAAACAATGATTAAGAACATTTTAGAAGTCTAATTACATGTTTAACATGGGCTGGTTTTTGCATGATCTGCAATTAATTGCAATATATTTTTCATTAATGTATGATGTAAACAAAAAATATGCTTTAATTAATTTCTTACATATTTTTAAATATAGGTTATGGACGTGTACTTACACACTTGCAATGCAATGCACATGACGTGCCTAAGCCTAAAATACAGTTAGCAAAAAAGTAGTAATACAGTAAAACAGTTAAAACATTAAAACAGTTTTAATTTAAAAAGAAAAATTGTTAAGCTGCGCAAAATTAGAAAACTACTGAACACACAACTATATTATATACTGTTTTGCTTCCTAGAAATGCCCACACTCCTTGGTACAATGGGTAAGCTGGGGAAATGTCTTGAACCGAAGGACCTGGGGCCTCATTTATAACCGTTGCGTACGCACGAAACAGGCACTGAAAGAGGCGTACGCCACTTCCGACGCATAAGTTGTGATTTATAAAAACAAACTTGACGGAAAAATGTGCGCACCTGCACGCAAACTCTGACCCATGCGTACGAACATTTTGGAGACGGAGCAGTTTGGCGACACCGATGGTGAGCTGAGGGATTGATGGCAGATGAATGAAATTAAACATATTGAACTTGAAAAGTTGCGCATATAGCCTATCCATATTGCCATATACATACAAATCACTTTCAATCCTCACTATGCGTCCTAATCATAAATGCATGCATGTTTACAGTACCAATTTAAATAAATAAATGGCAATAAAAGATCCAAGAAAAGTGCATCAATTGAATTTCCTTAACTTTCATTTTGTAATGATCTAAGTGTGGGCGTATAGGTTTACCACTCATTGTCTGATTGGTATGAAGGATTGAATGTGATCGCTGTTTACATAAATACTACGGAGACACTTCTGCATGTATAGCCTATTGCATGATGGATGCGCTGGCATTGCTGGAGGACTATGCCAATGGCAGACTTAGGAGAGAAAGAGTGTTTAGAGACCATGAAGATTTCCTGGCCCACGATGATGACTGGCTAATAAGCCGATTTAGGTTCCCTAGAGCCATGCTCTTGGATCTGTGTGCTGAATTGGGGCCAACATTACAAAGGCCAACTACACGAAACCACGCCATCCCGGTACCAACCCAAGTCCTTTCAGTTTTAGGATTTTTGGCAACCGGGAGTTACCAGTGGGAGTTAGCCGATAGGCAAGTTTACAAATATGATGATGCCAAAAAAAATTCTGCGTAAAGCTTCTTGTGGAAACTTATAATTCTGTTAATTTGACATAGGTCTGGGATTTCACAGCCATCCCTGAGCTCCTTAATGCCTGCGCTTTTGAAAGGGATTATTAGAATGACCAATAGATACATACAGTTTCCTTACACTATTTGGGAACAGGCCAATATCAAAAGGCAATTTGCAGCAATGTCCGGATTCCCAAATGTAATCGGCGCAATTGACTGCACTCATATTGCTATAAGGGCTCCACATGAGAACGAGTTCATTTTTGTGAATCGAAAACATGTCCATTCCATAAATGTGCAAGTTATCTGTGAGGCCAACATGATTTTTACAAACGTTGTGGCGCGATGGCCTGGTTCAACACATGACTCTTTTATTGTAGTGCACAGCACTGTAGGGAATAGACTTGAGGCAGGTGCCGTGCGCGATGGGTGGCTTCTTGGTAAGTTAAAATGACATATAGTGGTCTATTTTCTAACAGTTCAAGCCTACTGTAAAATTAATCTGTTATACTGGCAGGTGACAGTGGTTACCCTCTGAGACGTTGACTCCTCACCCCATTTCCAAACCCTCAGAGTGCAGAGCAAATGCGTTACAATGATGCCCACGCTCGTGCGCGCTCGGTAGTTGAGAGAGCCATTGGCCTTCTCAAGGGTAGATGGCGTTGCCTTGATGTTTCAGGTGGTAGACTTTTATATCAACCAAAAAAAGTCTGCCAGATCATCATGGCATGCGCCATTCTGCACAACATGGCACAGCGGAATGGTGTCCCTCTCCCCGCTGACCTCCCTCGCCTCCAGCATGAGGAGCCTGACCCACACCCCCCTCCCCAACATGAACGGCATCATCAGGGAGCAAGGCTCCGCGAGGAAGTAATGTGGCATTTGTGAAGGGACAACAACACAAAGGCTCATTTTTTAACAAGATCTTTTAATGTAGAAGCAATGTCACCCAACACAACCTTTATTTGTTTAAGCTCATCTGCTATAATTGTAATTGCCTCAATTGTGTCCCTCTGTGTCTGAAGGACAGCCTCAGTCAACACCAGGCCATTTCCAACTGTGCCATGGGGTCTGGACGCGCTCCTGCTGGGGACCTCCGCACACTCCACAGCTGCTGCAGACTCAGCGCTGGGAGTCTCCTCACCACCCTGTGCTCCCATACCCTCTGGAACAACAAGGCCACAATAACCTATTGTGCTATTTCTATTTTATTTAATTGTGCTATTTCTATTTTATTTAATTGTGCTATTTCTATTTTATTTAATTGTGCTCATGTAATAAAATGATTTACCTGTTTCCACCATCTCCACCATGTCTGTGTCTCCCTCCCTGTCAGACAGAATGCCGCACACACTGGTTTCTCCTATAATAGAAGCCAGCCGAGTCTCCATGGGGGACAGATCGGGCGTCCCAGGACCCCCACCAGTCCCAGACACACTCTGTCGGTGACTGGCGAGCCTTTTTTTTGCCCCCACCTTTATGTCGGACCACTTCTTTTTTATTTCAGGAACCGTCCTGTTAGCCGAACCAACTGCATTCACCGCTGCAGTCACATGTTGCCATTCCACACTTTTTTTTTGTTAGTGATGCCAATGCTATGGCTACCAAACAAAATATTTTTGTTTGCTAAAAACCTCCGTCACAACCTCTATCTCAGTATCTGAGAAATTTCGTTTTTTCCCCTTGTTCTCAATTGCTGCCATTTTTGAGCATAAAGTAGGCTACCTTTTGCTGGCTCATTAATATGCACGGCCATTCAAGAGGTGATTTGCATGGGCTATATATGGTTGAATGTGGGTGGGTAAAGGGCGGGATGTCGATTTTTTTCACGTGCGCAAATTATCAGGTAGACTGTGATTTATAAATGGAAAATTGCGTGCAGGTGTGCGTACGCACGGTTTTATAAGTCTCAATTTTAGTTTGCGTACGTTATTTTTGGCTTTCGGGCGCACGCACACTTTTAGTAAGGATCCTACGCACAGTTTTATAAATGAGGCCCCAGAGCCCACAGGACAACTGGCATCACCTTCCAGCACAGGACACTGAGTATGCTGTTTTTCCAAACCACTACTGTAGTAATAGCAAGTTACAACAGTAAAGACTTATTAAAAACAAATACCAATAAAACAATTGGTCTTTTTTACAGATGCAGTGATCCAGATAGGGGTAGCTATTATTCAAAAGGTCACTGAGCTGCGGACATCCAAAAAGACTCAACAAACGTAAAAACTGAAGAGGCTGTATCATATACCTGTTGGTGGATTTTCCTTTTCTGGGCTTGTTTTATATTTTGTTGTAATATTGTATTTGTATATAATAGTGATGGGTAATAGTGACGAATCCGCAAATCAGTTCTTTCGGACAGTTTGTTTCAATTAACCGGTTAAAAAAAAACAGTTCACCAGTTCTTTTACGTCCTCACGTAATGACGTCAATTCTATCATCCCGGCGGATAAAAATGAATTTAGATAAAGGCATTTGTAATTAGCCTTACATTTGATTTTGCAGCCAGTTACGTCTAGCAACTCTTCATTGGCTTGCGAGCTGGAAAAACCAAACTCTAGTCAGGCCAATCACATTGTGTATAGAGTCGGTGGGTGGGCTTAACATAATAACGACAGAGTTGCAATGGTTCCGCCTCCACGTTCGGTTCAGAGACGGGGCTGTCACGCATGCTCAGTATGTCCAGCTCATCAGTTCTCTGTATCGAACCAACGTTTCCGAAAGAAACAGTTTTTGGTTCTGTAGTGGTGATTGAGAACCGCTGTACCTGTACGTTCGGTAATACGCGCATGCTCAGTATCAGCTGCTCGTGCTTATCACTTCTCTCAGCACTTGTCTCAGTTCAGTGAACTGTTGGAGTTACTGGAGTAACATATTCTCCAGGATATTGTTTATTTCGAGTCAGAGGTGTCTGAAAGTGAGTAGTTGTGGATCAGCGCTGATGCAAGACGCGAACTGTTTCGAACGATTCAGTCCGATTTGGTGTACTGGTTAGTGAACCGGTTCAAAAGAACGATTCGTTCCAGAACCGGACATCACTAGTTAAAAAATGTATTAGATTTTCAGTATCAGTATTTTAAATTTCTTTAGCAGTAAATGAAGATCAGCTTGCCCAAAACAGAAAGCTCAGAATGACTTGATAATTTGAGATATTTTTACTTTGCTTGAGTATTATTGTATTAGTTCTAGTGACTCTAAAGGCAAATATTGTATTATATTCTCCACTACATGTCTGACAGCTGAAATCTTACTTTCTAAAGATATTATTCTAACATAACAAACATTTAAATATCTTATAATGATGCACTGCAGTGTAACGTAAATAATCTGGGCCTACTCTGCTCTTAAACATGAACATGAAAATGCAACGCACACATTAAAGCAGTATTAATAGTAACGTTAGCGTTCAATGTAAAAAAAAGAAAAGAAATAAAAAAAAACAAATTCAGTTAAACATTGTGAATATCTGCTCAATTACTAGCGCGATATGATCAGTAGCTTATAAATAGCTCATGCAATTCAGCATTATTTAACTTATTTATTCTCTGTGCAATATCAATCTATGAATTATAAATTATAAGAAATTAAAGGTTGTATCAGTGATTTCAGGCCCAAAAATAAATGTCTAATCTTTCCTAACAATCCGCTAGCTACCGACAGGGGCGGGTGTTGTGAGGTTTTGAGCTTGTGCACGGCTGGACAGAGCAACACCCGCCCCTGTCGGTGATTGGTTGGTTGGAACACTGTTTATTTTGGTTTTGAGTGGTGGTTGTACCCATTTGTTTTTGTGTGCAGATCTCAGAGCCTAGGCTGCATACAGAGATGCGGTTTTTGGACGGCATGCTTATGGGGCGGGCAGCTAGCAGATCGTTAGGAAAGATTAGACATTTATTTTTGGGCCTGAAATCACTGATACAACCTTTAACTTACCTGCAACGTTATGCACAGTTACCTCGTCCGGCCATCCGCCTTTACGTTTTCTTCAACCCACCCACCTCTCCACTCAATTAAATAAAGCCTACAGATCATCAAGTCCGTCTAAGAAATCATTAATATTGAAGTTTTTAATGTGTGATGTTGAAACAATGCTCCAACTTTCTTATCCGTATCTTCTTTCCACTCGACAAGGGCGAACATTCATGCGTTGGTCTCTGAATGCGTGTACTTTGGCAGTCTTTTGATTGCGTTTGAATTTTGGCGCGCCTAATAAAGATAGGGCCAGGGGCGGCTGGCCATTAGGGATATCCCAGTCACGTGACTAGCCGCGTGTCAGCCATTTTGATGGAATACATCCGTCAGCTACTCAGTGGCAATGGATCTATTAGGGGTGGGTCAGTGATGCGCGGGTCAATGTATAAACAACCCGCACCCGACCGACGGTTTCAACTAACCCGCCCGCATTTGTTATTGTTCCCGACCCGCATTTTTTAAAAGTAGTAAGACGGCATTCTTGAGTAGTAAGGGCATAGATGTAGGAACTAGGGGTGCGGCCAGCTCTCAGAAAATACATAAAACTTACATTACTGAGCTATATGCGTTTAAAAGTACCCTATTAAAATGGTACAATGGCATTGCTCAGTTCAACGTGTTGGGAAATCGGGCATTTTGTCCCGTGTCAGGATTTATTCAAAAGTTAATAACGCTTAACATTTAAAAAGGTAAATAAGGATTTCCACTTGTATTATAGTAGGCTTAGGCTATTTTTCCACGTGAATGCCCAATTGAAGCTCTCACAAGCACATAATGCAGGCATAGAATATGTTAATAAAGTCTTTATTAACGCATTTTAGATGAACAAAAACAGGTAGGCTAAGCCAAAGACTGAGGCTACAATATCCATAAATAAATGTTCACAAATACCGCCATCAGTTTATTGCCGCCAACCACTTGTTTCTCAGTTTTGTTTCTTTTGGGATACGGTATAGATATTCATTTTGTATGATCACGTATCTGATCGCATCCAACTGCACAGCATTGCTCGGGCATGATAGGAATACTTCGCGACGAGCTGTATCACCGGCGGTTTATCACTCTCTATTCCGTCAAGATGGCTGCTCCAAATGGCGTGACGTCACGTGGGATGTCCCTATAGACCAATTTTCAGGTTGTAAACATGGTGACGTTTTTTTGCGGGCGGAGCTTAGGTGGTGGCAGAACGATCCCTCTGGCCACTTCACTAACGTTAGTTTGCAAGTTTTGTTAGCTTGTTTTTTAACAATGACGGGAGACAATCCGATTTTATCTTAATGTGCAAGGTCACTCACTGTCCAGGACCACGATTGTTATTTGCAAAAGTTAATTTGAACGGACGGACCCAGATTGGCTGACCCGTACACACTCACTCAATGGATGGATGATCTGACAGGATTAACGTTAAATGGTAAATGGACTACATTTATACAGCGCTTTCATAGACCCAATGGCCACCAAAGCGCTTTACATTGTGCCTCTCATTCACCCATTCATACACCGACGGCGGTGTCAGCCATGCAAGGCGCCATCCAGCTCGTCGGGAGCAGCTGTCTTGCTCATGGACACCTCGACACTTGGTCAGGTGGAACCAGGGATTGAACCACCAACCTTCCGGTTTGTAGAAAAAATCTACATGAACCACTGAGCCACTGCCGCCCGTTAACTCTACCGCCGGTTGAGTGGCCCGACTTCTACACCTACCTGATAGAGAAACCGAGTGGAAAAAGAGGGCATATAAATCTTTAGATGCCTATAACTATGTGCTGAATGGTCATGTACAAGACTTGTGTGGTACGATCCGGTACGAGTTCTGCCAAGCCAGCGCCAAGAAGACGTGACATTACGGTATAATTTTAATGATGTGAATATTTTCTAGAAATAAAAATTCCAGATACAACATATTCATTTTTCATCGATTCTTTCACCCAACAACACAACAAGATGATTTAATAACAATAATAATAATTTAAACTCCTTATTATGTAGCCGAATCTGTGCTGGTTTGTGTTGGCCGCCTCCAGTTTTCCGTTCGTTTTGCCACCAGCTAACGCTGTGACGTAGGCTCGAAATTGGTCTATTGAGGGTTGTTTAAGATATAAATGTTTGACATAAACTGTAGCCAATCAGCAAGCTTAAAACAGGTCTGCTATGAGCGATTTCCCAAGCTGCGCGCGCATCTCTATCAGACAGCGGACTATTTGGAGCTGTACACTAGAAAGGCATAGCTAGCTGGATGTGGTCATGCTAATGCCTTGTTTTGGTGATTACTTTTTAAAACAACAGTGACAGATCCAGCATGGACAGTTACCGGAGTGAGGGAAAAAGTTCTGTCTGAGAAAGTAACTAAACAGTTTGAGCAAAATTTCAAGTGCAAATGGAAAGTTTGTGCAATTTATTTGTTTTTGTGTAAGAATGCCGCAGCCTTGTAATATGGCATTAAATAATTACTGACTTTATCACAAAGCACTGGTATCATGCAGTTTGTGATAAAATGTATTTGGGTGGTTATTAATAATAATAATTATTATTATTTGTGTATTTATATAGTGTATTTCCAACACCCTAGGTCGCTTTAAAAAGATATGTAAAAGCAGTGGTTCTCAAACTGGGGTACGTGAGGTGACAGAAGGAGGTACGGTAACAAAATGCTGAATTTTGCCGTTCATTTAATTCTACCTCACCTTAAAATAAGATTTAAACTGAGCTTGTTTTTCTATCAGGTAAAATTCTGTAAATACACGACATCCTCATACAGATTACTGCCTTGGCAAATCGCACTATAGGCCTACTACCGTTACCGTTCTAGACAATGCACCTTTATAAAATAAGGGATTTAGCACTTACTAGCATGCAGAACAAATATAGACACAGACTGTGCATGGAGATCGATATAAGATTCAAACTATCTTCGATACAGACACATTCCCTGTGTGAGTTTCTGTGTTTAATGTTGATCACATTATATGAAGGTCCACACGATTGCAAATGTGACATTGATTTTATACAGCAGTTCAACAAACTAAATATTAATATTTGATGTTCATTTAGGCTACAACACAGTTGTCAGTTTTGTTTTTTTACAACAAAGTAATAGCACCAACGAAAGCCACAGCAGAACTGCAGCACACAGCAGTGTTTGTGAACAAATCTGCGGCTTTGAACAAATCATTAGAGTCAATGATTCAATTATTAATTCATAAATACATCCACTTGCTTCGTTACCGAATGAATGACTCAATGACTCACCACCTACTGGCGTTTTTAATTTAATATTTAAAAGCATCACTTTGTTTTTACCATCATTGCACATTTCTCTATTGAAGTTTTATTTAAAGCATTATTTATTTTATAAAGGTATTTGTAAAGATAAAAAATTTACTGGAAAAATCGATTTAAGGGGGCAAATATGGTCCCTTACTGAAAAATGTGTGACTGAAGAGTGGGAGTGCGCAGAAGGATGTTAAAAAGCCTCATGGGGTACAACTCTAAAAAGATTGAGAACCACTGGGACTGGGTTAAGGAATAGAACAATCAACATTAAAGCACAATACACAAAGGGCAGAAAGTAGGCCTAATATACAGAGGTCACTTACAAAGTTTTAGGTTAAAGATACAAATAAAGAGGGATTCAAACAAATAGCATATCAATAACAATGTATAATTTACAGACTGTGAGCTGAAGAGTAAAATATGTGTTTTTGAAGGAGAGAAGGGTGGATGTTGGACGGATGTCTTGAGGAAGAGCATTCCACAGCCTTGAAGCCACTGCACTAAAAGACTCCCATGTTACCAGACTATTGAATCCGACAGAATATGACCCAGCCCCACCTAAGATATTTTTCACCAGCTGCCACTGGGATTGGAAAACGCCTCCACCAGGCTTCTGAACCTTGGTTGTTTCTCATCTGCAAATAGACAGGTTGTTAGTATTGGGTGTGTCATAAAACTATCTTGAATTAGTGCCAATATATAATGTGTGACTCACTTAAAGAATTGAAGTAGCTGGTGAGTGGGCCATACCGCTGCAGAATGCGGGTGATGCACATCTCCAAACTCAGCCACCTCACAGAAATTCTTTTTTTGCTTTCTGTTTTGATGAGTATTGTTTGTTTTTATTATTTAGTTTTTATTGTCATGGTTTCTTTTACCATGTTCGAAATAAATAAATAAATCAAATCAAATCAATGTACAGCAGCATTTTCATATAATCACTGCCATAGAGTTCACAAAATTCTGGTAAAATATGTAAGAAAAACCAACAAAGTTAACCCAATTTTTCCTCAGTTTTGGGTGTATAACACTGGAGCTTTACGGTTTGTAAAGTAACCTTTACGGTTTGTGCTGCCCTTAAACCAGTATCCAACGTCAACCACAAGGTCCTCAGTGTCAAATCCAGATATCTGCAGAACATGACATGAGCGCAAAGATGTATTAATTTAATTAATGTAATGAATTAATGTCATTATACAGCAAATTATTTACTTCACCTTAGCTTAACATCCTATATCGCTTAGTCACAAATTCATTTATTCTGTGGAGGGAAATCAATCCCACCTGAGGACAGGCGAAAAGTTACAGAAGGAGGCATTTTCTGGAGGAGCTGGGAAAGAGCTGGTGTAGAGAAGAGAAGAACATTCATCACACACTAGCTACTCTGAGCCTCATGAGAAAGGTGCAGGATTCCAGGATGAGGAAACTGGTCACTCCACGGCTGGTTCTAGTGCTGGGCAGTATACCGGTTCATACAGAATACCGGTGTTTATTTTTGTCACAATATTAATTTTTAATATACCGCAATACTGGTGTATGTAGCTTAATGTTGGGAATGCGGCGCGACACTGTTTGAGAGTGTGTTTTCACTGCTGCACTTTTCACAGGGCACAGCTGTATGAGTTACTAAGTGTGACCTTGAAAATGGATAGGTTCAACTATAATTGATACTGTAGCTGTCAAATTATATTACAGTGTTTCCCATACATTGTTCAAAATATCGAAAAAACACAGCCTTTTGGAAAATCTATTTGTGGTTGTCATATCATTGAATAAACATGAGCACTGCACGTTTCAAAGTCCACGGCTGGTTCCTCCATGGCTGGTTCTTCCACGGCTGGTTGGTCCAGAGCTGGTTCCTCTACGCCTGATTGCTCCAGAGCTAGTTCCTCCAGAGGTGGTTCCTCCACGGCTGGTTGCTCCAGAGCTGGTTGCTCCAGAGCTGGTTCCTCCAGAGCTAGTTCCTCCACGGCTGATTGCTCCAGAGCTAGTTCCTCCATGGCTGGTTCCTCCACGGCTGGTTCCTCCAGATCAAGTTGTCACATTTACTTATATAGTGCTTTTAAATACAGATTGTTTCAAAGCAGCTTTACAAAGTTTCCAGAAGAAAATAGCATCACAGTCCAGCTTAAAGGGGAACTGAAACGAAATAGGAAGTAAAGGTGATATAACAGATGTGTTATCATTGTTTTTTGTGGTAGGACACTTAAAACTGCTAAAGTAGTTACAAGGGGGGAAAACAGGCGCCGCTATCTTGATTTTCAACGGTCCGTGACATCACTGGCATGGTAGGCTACCTTGAGAGCTCCAGCAAAATGGCATATCAAGAGCATAACGGATCGAAAAAAAATGTGATCTGTCCAACAAGCGAATATAACAAGGACCCAATCTGTTTACAAAATGACTGTGGCATAAAGGTGACCACGGCGGGTCCTGTAAAAAAGTTCCACTCACCCCTTAGTTGTTATCGTGATGTTCACCTTCACCATAGATCAACTTGCTAAATTAACCCGACATCGAGGTTGCTATCCGATGTAAGCAGTATCCATCGACGACAAGACACTGGTTAGTTACTGTAATTCATTGGCGTCGGAAGCAAAAAAAAAGTGGGTGGGTCCTCCCCTAAAAATATTTTCCTACAGTAAATGCCATTTCATGTATTCTGGTGCCTTTTAATTAAACAAGTAAACTTAACTCTGCTACGTCGTGTATAAATGCACAGCAATCCGTGGATTACCCCGATGATAACATAAAGCTGGTACTGATGATCCTTCACTGGAAGGGTAAAATATTTTCGTCAGTTGCAGCTCGTTGAGAAATATAATGTAGCGATTCAGCGGAAATGGAGTTTAATTTATTAGAGCATTCCTCAAGTGGAATGGTTTTGACTGACGGCGCTCTGAAACGCGAACAGACATATGCTATGCGCGGATTGAATTAGAGACGGTAAAAGAGTGGGTCCAATATCATTGGTCTTAAAAAGTGGGTGGGTCTTGTCCCACCCATATACAATGGTTCCGACGCCCATGCTGTAATTTCAGCCGCTTTCAAATTGTGTATGAGAGATGCGGCGGCGCGCCTGGCCAGTTTAAACTTGACGAGTGCACAGGCCTATACGCAAGGCAATGCACAGACAGACAGCTGTCACAGCGCATGCAAACTAAATTCTCTTTATCGCATTTATTGCATTTAAAGTGTCAAAAACACAAGGTTCACATAAACAGTTGGTTTTGTCTTAAGTAAATGTAAACATCTGTAAGAAATCGTGTATGTGTATCAGTATTTTCTACAGTGACAGCAGTAGCCTATATAAGAATCAGTATACATTTCATTCATACAGTGAAGAATATGGAGTTTTATTATTTCATTTGATGATTCAATTTCTTCCTTAAATGTTGTTTTTAGTGTTAACTTGTCATAATCAGTGAGTTCAGTCAGAATAGCAGAAGAGTAGCCTGACATAACGTTAGTAGCCTACAGTGGTACCATGCCAGTGACGTCATCGAACATGGCTGCGCTCTGAAAAACTTAATATATGTTTTGTTTTTAATATTATTTTTGAATTAATTTGTTTTCAATTTTAATAACCATCATGTTATCAAATCATTTTTTAACCTAAAAGATTAGTAGGCATACAGTAAAAATATATGTTTTGATTATTACATGGACGGAGCAAGAACATAATGTTAGTGTCTAAAATTAATGTGACCAGTTCAGCTAAATGATATTGACCCTCTTTAACTTAAACTGAACGTACATTTCAGCATCATTGCTCCAGTCTTCAGCATCACATGGTCCATTTGTAACATTATACACTCTTCCATTATATGCCATTCAAAAGTTTGGAGACAGTGTGGTCGATTTTTCCCTAAACGGACCTGGGTCTCGTCTAAAATCGGCGTCCCCGAATGTCTACAGTCGATGTTAGTTTACTAAAATATTTATACTCCAGCGAGTCTGCAGTCGACTTAAGCTGAGTCCCCTAACTATAACTTGCTCCTCTAACTAACCGCAGCAATTACAAACAGACAGACTTCAGCAAATGTCCTTTAATGCTTTAATCACGGCCGGGAGAGTACTCGAGCAGTTCTCAGAGAATCTCCCAAGAAGAAACAAGGCCGGGGGATCTCAGACAAATTCCATTGAGAATTCCACCAGTAAACACGAATGCAAAAGTTTTTATAGAATAAGGAGGTATGGCAAAAATGACTTGAAATATCCAAACCCTTCTGTTACCAGGTAGAACCAAACTCTGTTTTTGGTTTCAAGCACAGACATCAGTCTAGTTTCATTTCCCATATTTGTTATTTTTACACTCACACAACCAAAGTAATGAGTTTTCAACTAAAGGGGAAACATACATTTCAAAAGCATTTGAATGTTGTTCCTGCAAGAAAAAAATGTTAGTTGATTTATTTTAAAATCCATCACAACAGGAATAATCTTTTTTTTTTTTTTTTTGGAAAGAAAGAAATATATATATATATATATATATTTTAGCCAAGATGCATTAAATTGATCAAAATGACAGTTAAGACATCCAGAGACAGAGCTAGCGTGGGCTCATGCAAATGTATTTGAGGTTATGTTTTGCTATTGGCCCTCGGCAAATATATATTTGAACATCTTTCTTAAGTTTAAAATCATGATCATTGGTTGGTGCTTACTGCTTATTGCCTTGCTCGCAGTAAAGCGTAACGTTGGTAGAGTAGTATCAAGTTTGGAGAGAGTGTACCTGATGAATTATACTAATATAAATAAGTTCAAAGAGATTATCACTGATCAACTGAATGATTTTTGGTCTCAGCGTAGATATACGTGACAGAAAAACACTAGGCTGTAGTTAAGGCTGTGCAGAAGCTTGTGAATGATACCCTTACAGCTGTGCCATCAATAGTGGCTTGATAGAGGATCTTAAACTTGCTGAGAACCCCTAGTCTTTTTTTCTAAATAATTTATTTATTCATTATTTACTTCAATGTACTTTTATTTTATTTATTTATATTTTCTTAATCTTGTGCTATGATGGTTGTCTGATTGTCTAAAGACATTTCATAATTTGTACCAGGTTATTTATGTTGTGCCGTCACTGTTTAGTGACGTCATTGTATGTCCCGGGAAAACTTAAGTTGCATGGTTGGTATCGGTCACAGTGCCTTTTAGTTTCTGTTTTTGATCCAGCAATTATTTAGCAAACTTACGAAATTTACAATATTTAATTCAAAACAGTCAGGAACAGTCTCAGTCAAAAGACAATTGTTTATGATATTCACGAAGTCTGGGCAAATGGTATCAAAGATTTGTTTTAACACCATATGGAGAAAAAGTTGGCTTTAATTGTAGGGTGATTTCTCTACATGTCCATATCTTACTCAGTATAGAATTAAATGCTAAGTAGCCTACTGATTAGCTACAGTATGCCTATACAGTATACCATTTTGCTTTTTAGACAAATCTCACACTTTTTTTTTTTCATTAGAGCTTCTTAATATTTGTATTAAATATATATGAATATTTTAAAATATATTTATGTAAACACATATTTGGACCACATTAATTGATGTATTTTATAAATAATTAAACATCTCTTAGTGATTTGTTTATTGTATGTTAATTTCCATCCACTTTTTTATTTTAGACAGCAGCGTCTGAAATGGACTTTTATTTTGGCGACATGACGTCATTAGTATGTGCCGCTCTCATGTATCTGTTGGGATTCGGCTGAAGAAAGGTTTGTGTTCTTAAACAATTTGTTTAATTCACTGCAACCCGTTCAGGCAATCTTAGATTTTTTATTTTGCGAATTTTTTTGTCTTAATAGTTGTTGAATGTAACGGTGTATGAACGTTATTGAGTAAAGCGAATGTCCACATGAGTAACAGAAAATGTGTGGCTCATTTAACCCTTTATGTCAGTTTAGGGTAAAAACGAGTTCTCTCAATGGCAAGTAGTGATGGAGAAACTGAGCCTTTTAAAACTCTGAGTCAACTGAACCAAATACTTCAAAATGATTAATTGATTCAAAGCGCTCGAACTATCGCGCGCTGACGTCACGTGCTGGTCAAAACAGTGTAAATGCAACGAGAAACAAAGCATGAGTAATGACAACTGTAGTTATTAAAGTATTGTAATATACTAAATGTATTTATTAAAATACCAAATATAAATAATAAATATTAAATGCCTGTGTAATATTATTTTGGTCAGGCCCGACACAGTGTAGTGTTAACAGTGCCCTAGGGTGACCACATTTTAAGTGAAAATCTTTTATTCAACCTTTATTGATCCGATTGAGCTCGATCGGAATTGTGTTAACACTTGATCGGATTAAAAACCGAAACCGAAAGGACTGCGTATGTGCAATGTCACTGAATTAGCGTACTGACGTGACCCTCGGAATGTTCTTCCTGTTGAATAAAGTGTCATATAAATGAGTGTCTCTTCCGTCATTCTAAAACTCTCCATTCACTCAGTGTCTGTGAAGTGGAGCAGGACCATGTCCCACCAGTCATTTTTTGGATTATCACCCAGAGGCGCGGGTACACTGTCCAACAACGGTTCATGTGCTCATTGTCCCCAAATTATGACCAGAAATTGATCAATATTAAGCCTGCTGTTTAAAACAAATAAAGAACCAATGTAGGAGATGGGATCATGCGCAAACAGTTGGAAACTCATATTCAACAGTAGGCTATACTACATATTCCGATTTTAAGCTTGCGTATATCAACCCGATCACATGTTTAGCGTTCATGTAAACACTACATTCAGATTCATCAATCAGAATGAATTCAGTTAGACTGAAACAAAGGTTTTGCATGTAATAAGCACCTCTAAGCAACCAGCTAAAAGAGAAAACCATTCCACAAATTTTAAAAAGACAACAGTGTCACATACAGTATTTGCCTAGAAATAATGGTAATAATAAACATTTGATGCCCCCCTATTGGCTGGTGTTCCAGGGCACTCGCTTTTGCTTTTTTATGTAAATATATTTTTTTCTTTATATGCAATCTTGCCTTTCTCGCCGCCTTGGCTTACACGTATGTGAAAATGAAATAATTTTTGTTTCATCTGATGAACAATAACATTTTTGAATCGTAACACAATTGTGCACGTTATCCACGCTGTATCACCATAACAATGCTTTCAAAAATGGAAATAGAGTTCACCACTCGATACAGTCGAGACAAATATGCCTTCAAGCTGCTAAATACGGCTAGCTACCTTGACCCCCGTTTCCATCTGCTAATTAATTTAGAATGAGACCAACAGCAGGAGGTACGAGAGAAAAGAAAAGAAGAGTTAAGTCAGCTGCCAGTGTTAGTGGAGCGAGCAGCCATGGCTACGGGGATAACGCTCTCAGTGCTATGTGGGGCAGGCACGGCGTTATGGGTGGGCCTGACGGGCCTAGGCCCACCCACTTTTCAACAGGCCCACCCAAAACTTTTCTTCAAAATTTTTTTGTCAAGAATTATAAAAAAAAAATCGCCAATAAGCTCATAATTTGTCTAAAATAGTCTAAATGTTTAGTTTTAAAAACAATTTTAAAAAGCTGGTTTTGTCTAGTTTTATGTTTCTGCGCAAATTCAGCAGAAAGTGTTCGGGTTTGTGGTTTTTCCGACCAGAGCATGTGAGCGGAGAGCGAATTTCTGAATATTCCGCTCTGCTCGCTCATTCCACAGGGTCGGTCGCTCAACCCAGAATGGCCTGCTGGTTCGAAGATATGTGGAATACTGGCCTCCGACTATTTTTTTTCTTTTTTTTCTAGTCGACTAGTTGAAGCCATTAGTGGACAAATCGCCACTAATGGTTTAATTATATTAATTTAATTAGGCTACTTAAATAGGGCAGGCTATAGGTTATAGCCTATGTTTCCGCCAAAGAATAAACATGTTTAAAAGATAATTGCGACTTTTTATCTCACAATTGCGAGTTTACATAGATCTCGAAATTCTGACTTTATTTCTCAGAACTGCGCGAGATATAAAATCAGAAT
Organism: Semotilus atromaculatus; assembly: GCA_031834385.1. Taxonomy (NCBI): domain Eukaryota; kingdom Metazoa; phylum Chordata; class Actinopteri; order Cypriniformes; family Leuciscidae; genus Semotilus; species Semotilus atromaculatus. The sequence continues at coordinate 13,024,377 of JAULUF010000040.1, forward strand.
TGCATGGGAAAAAAAGCCGCAATTGCGTGGTATAAAGTCAGAATTGCGTGAAAAGTCTTTCTACTAAACAAATTAAGTGGTCAAAATGAAGAGATCTTTTCCAAACCGCGATAAACGCCATTTGATTTTTTTTTTTAGCCCTAATGAGTTTTTCATGTCATTTTGATGTAGGCTACTGAACCTATTCACTGTTCCATCAACGTTTCATTCCAAATCGCTATATTTCCCTGTTTAAAATGTAGGCCTGCAAGATGCAGTTTCTTTCCAAAACGCGATAAGCGCCGAACCCATTTTTAGCCTAAACGCGATAAATTCTCTCGACTAATCAGAATTCGGTGAGCGTTCTACGCAATCCAACATGTCGGCGTGCTGAACAGAGGTTTGTTTATGTTCATTCATTCCTCAAAATGAGTGCTTTAACCCTTTTGATGGCCTTGATGAGCCAGTGAGACCTACACCTGGCGGGAGATGCTGCTGCCAAAGGTTTCTGTCTATTTTATAATTAGAAATATAATTATTTCTGCCAAAAATGGCATTCGACAATCAAGGAGCAAAAGTCGAATATCGTTCGAAAATCGACTTTTTTTTTTTTTTTTTTTTAATTAATAAACTGTTTTCTGTGTCAGTGTCTGCAAAGATGAAATTGACGATCAGCATCTCTGTAGTGAACGCGCCTATAGAGAGAAATGCACGTAGGCCTATGGATTACATAATCAGAGATTATCCTATTTATTTTCGTTTTAATTGTTTCTTTTAAAGACATTTCAAGCTTTCTATATAGATATATTTGTTCATAATATAGATATGTTTTATGCACGTAGGCCTAAACGCGATAAATTCTCTCGACTAATCAGAATTCGGTGAGCGTTCTACGCAATCCAACATGTCGGCGTGCTGAACAGAGGTTTGTTTATGTTCATTCATTCCTCAAAATGAGTGCTTTAACCCTTTTGATGGCCTTGATGAGCCAGTGAGACCTACACCTGGCGGGAGATGCTGCTGCCAAAGGTTTCTGTCTATTTTATAATTAGAAATATAATTATTTCTGCCAAAAATGGCATTCGACAATCAAGGAGCAAAAGTCGAATATCGTTCGAAAATCGACATATTTTTTTTATTTTTTTTTAATTAATAAACTGTTTTCTGTGTCAGTGTCTGCAAAGATGAAATTGACGATCAGCATCTCTGTAGTGAACGCGCCTATAGAGACAAATGCACGTAGGCCTATGGATTACATAATCAGAGATTATCCTATTTATTTTCGTTTTAATTGTTTCTTTTAAAGACATTTCAAGCTTTCTATATAGATATATTTTTTCATGTAGGCTATGTGAGGCATGCGCTGAGTCTCGGTTAATTTATGATGAGATGCGCTCCAGTTCACGTGCTGGGACGGCGCCCGCGCCTCCATGTCATGATTATAATTGTATATTTACTTCTTATTTATTAAATCCAGGCAATTGGTTGATGAAAAAAATATTAAAATTAAGATAGAATTTATACAAAACGAAATTCACTTTAAAGAAAGGCTTTCTACAGGACAAAACTTAATTAAGTGGCCAAAATCATGTCTGACCATGTCTCTCGATATATTGCACATCCTATCTTACTCATGCTGTCACTTTCCATAATCAACATAGATGTGGAAAAAAAATTACATTATAACATTTTTACAAATATGACGTTGTTAATGAACAAGTTCTGTTCCCGAGTAGCCTATTGATTGAAACTGTCGGCCAGTGTTGTTGATCTGTAATGTATTGTTGAAAACTTAAAACAATTAAGAAGAATTGTGAAATATTCGGCCTCATGATATACGAGCAGAACTAAATATGCCTATATGTTTTGGCCAAATATTACATTCCTGACTTTTACAGTCTAAATATAGGCTATTATAGTTTAGATAAATTTTTTTATAATAACCCATGAGTCCTAATAAATGCAATTTCAACTATTTCTAAAGTGCTTCTTTTATAAAGAACACCGTTTTTTCTTTTATCGGGAAACGCAGCCCAGGTATGATGCGTAGCCTAATGGAGACTCCAAAGCGCTCTTTGGTCAGAACCAATGAGAGCGATCGCGGATAGGTCCGTCCTGACTCCTGCACCGAAACTTTTGAACAATGCAACAAAATATTTAAAGAGCATCAAGCTATTAAAATCTATATTATGTAGGCTATACGTACAAATAATATAACAGTATATTAGTCAGTAACTTTTATTAGGTTAAAGTTTAAACAGTGATTGGATAACGTTTTAAATTTAAGGCCCACCCACAATTGGTCTGGCCCATCCAAACCTGGAATCCTGGTGCCGTGCCTGCTATGGGGGACCTTTTTATATAAAAAAAATGTCTATTAACGTTGACAAATTAAAGTAATTAATTTTGTTCCGCTGTTTTATTGTTAATAAGAAAGCGATCACCTGTTTCTAAATGTTTATAGTAATGTTAGATGTCCCTCTAGTGGACAGAACGTGTAACAACCACATGCTATAGTGGCGATGGCGATCCATAAGCCTGTGTAATGTCGTAAATATTCAAATATTATTCGAATATTAAAGAAAATAAGGAATGGAATTCAAATAGTATTACAGAGGAAGATTGACAGCCCTACACACACACACACACACACACAGAGAGATTTAGTGTGGATTTATTTTTCTTTCTGTTAATTATTCTCATCTTAAACAGGACAAACACACAGAAAAACTCCTGGTGAAGCGACTGAGATCCATGTGACACTATTATAAAGATGGAGTTTATTAAAGAGGAGAGTGAAGACATTAGGATTGAAGAAGTGTTCAGTGTGAAACAAGAAGAAACTGAGGAACAAACAGGTTGGTTTTCTTTTGAAAATGTTTAAATAAAGTAAAAAATAGTGACTTTTTAGTTGTTGTCTATAAGGGATTTTTTTTCTTCTCATCTGTATCAAACCAGTCTTGGAGCACTTGTTATTCCTTTAATCAATTAGTCATACGTCAAAAATATTAGCACACAAACAAAATAATGAAACATTTCTCCCGCTGACACATCTTGGTGGAGTAACATTAACTTCACAACAAACTTTATAACAAAAGTAAACATAATAGATGTTTTAAATCAAACTGTTTGAATATTTCAACTCCATCTAACAGCAACACAGGTGGGATTGTAAGAATTGAGAAATGCCATACAGTCTGGTTGAGGAACGACCACTCCCGAGAAGACAAAGGACCTTCCTGGAAATTAATAGTTGACTCTCTCTTGAGAAACTAGTATCCCAGAGTCAATCACCCATGTTGTCCCTCTCTCTCACGCTGAGATCACCTGAAATTCATGCAAGAATCTAGTTTAATGTGAATAATTATCGTACAGTATTACACATGTTGTGTGTGGTCATAGGTGTCATTCCCAAGGAAGTAAAACAAAAGGTAATAAAGTTTAAAAGAGTTCAGAGATAACTTGCACACAAAGTAGGGTGGGTCTTCCAGGCAAATGGTCTCCTGCTCTCAAAGGGGGAAACTCTGAATGTAAATTCCCATTGATAGACAGAAACCTCTTTTACATGGAAACATCTGCTATGTCAGAGGGGATTTCTTAAAGACTACAAGGGAAGCTCAGTTTTGCCTATAATGTCAAAAAATTAATGGTCAAATATGTACTATTGTGTTAACACTTTATTGACTAAAAATGTGTTAGAGCTCGTTCATCTCGAAGACGAGTTTGTTCATAATCAGCTGCATATAGCAGGTCGGCTGACTCGATCTCCTTCTCATATATTCCCGTAGCGTCACAGTGCATTTCCCTGTTGAAACCGAGCGTCCATTGCTCCATTAATGGGGCTTTGAACAGTTTTTTTCAGTGCTTCGAAACTAGACGGTCATTGGATAAATGCTGCGAGTATGTCCCGCCCACGGACGCTCAGCGTCTCTGGAGTGAATGGAAGAGAGGGCTGGCCTGGACGCTGGGCTTCTGCGTGATGATTGGAGGGTCTGTAGAAAGACTGCATCTCCTTTTGATTGACAGCGATTTAGTACTATAAAAAGTCGCTGACGCTGAAGCTATTCGAAGCTATTTAGTCCCATCCCGGATTTTGCAACTGTACTCTAAAGACAAATTGCTGTGACCTATTTCTTGGTATTTGCTTGGCGAAATTGCTAGCCAATTTCCATCATACATTTCACAGTTTAACCTAATTCCCACATTTCCTCCGTTGATGTCAGGTGCCGTGTTACATGTGCATGGCGTGGTGTTTGGATCCCGGCACATCTGTCTAATTTGGTTTCAGTTTTGTGTCGGTGACCAGCCTCCTGCACGAGCCCCACCTCAGCGCCCAGCTCAGCACAGCCAGACTTCGCAGCGATGCCAGGGCGGCCGCCCTCGCTCTCGCTCTGACAGCCGCCACAGACCGCCTCGGGGGCCGCGGCCTAGGATCGCGCTGAAACCTGATCACTCGAAGTCTGCCTAGCACAGCTGAGAAAAAGACGGTGCTCTCCCGCCGCGGCCGGACCGCTGTCAAAGTACCGCCCTCTGCTAGTCCCCGCGCACGCGGCTATCCCGCCATTACCAAGCCGGTTTCCCTTCCCGCTTGCATGAGCACAAACGCCGTTTTCACGGCGACCCAAAAAACTCTCAAAAAGAGCAAAAAGGCATCTTGTGTAGAGCATTGCGCTTCAAAGCGTGGTAAGCTATTACAGGAATTTCCCAGTGGGTGCTAAACACAATAAGGCTAGGCTATCGCTTACAGTTTCACCGCCGCCCTCCAAGTTTTCGAGCGCGGCTAGAAACTACTGTGAACCTAGAAGCGGCGACGCTGCTCCGTTCAGAGATAGCAAAACTATTGTGCAAAAGGGCTATAGAGAGAGTGCCTCTGTCTATGAGTGAGTCGGGGTTTTACAGCCGTTATTTTCTTGTTCCCAAGAAAGACGGCGGCCTCAGACCAATCTTAGACCTCAGAGTGCTGAACAAAGTTCTCATGAAGAGACCGTTCAAAATGCTCACTATCAGAAAACTCCTCGCGCATGTGCGCCAGGGGGACTGGTTCATTTCACTAGATCTGAAAGATGCTTATTTTCAGATTCAGATAAATCCCCTTCACAGGCCATTCTTACGTTTCGCCTTTGAAGGCCAGGTTTATCAATACACAGTCCTTCCGTTCGGCCTATCCTTGGCACCTCGTACGTTCACGAAGTGCATGGATGCGGCGCTCGCCCCCCTGCGGAGTCAGGGGCTGCGAATACTGAACTATTTGGACGACTGGCTGATTTTGGCACAATCACAGAGAGAGATACTGTCTCATCGTACAGTTCTCCTCGACCATCTAAAAGCTTTGGGCCTCTGTGTCAACTGGACAAAGAGCGCACTTCAACCCAGTCAGACTATTTCCTTCTTGGGTATAGAGCTAGACTCGGTCACGATGACGGCTCGCCTATCAACACAGCGCGCGCGCCGTGTTCAGCGTCTCGCTGCATCTTTTCAGATGAACAGACTCACACCTCTGAAAACTTTTCAGAAGGCGTTGGGCTATATGGCCTCAGCCTCCGCGGTGCTCCAGCTGGGGTTACTGCGCATGCGCCCGCTTCAGCTCTGGTTGAAGAGCCGTGTGTCTCACCGTGCGTGGACCACGGGCCGCCAGCTGATAAAGGTAACGCAGACCTGTATTATAGCTCTGCAGCCATGGACCGTGACAGAATGGTTCCAGCGGGGCGTTTCCATGGGGACTTTTTCTTGCCGAAAAGTCATCTCGACAGACGCATCCAACACGGGTTGGGGTGCGGTCTGCGAGGGCTCACCGGCCTTCGGCCCCTGGTCAGCTCAAGAGAGCCTCCTTCACATAAACTGTTTGGAGATGTTGGCGGTCGAGAACGCGCTCACGCGCTTTCTCCCGCGCGTTCATGGTCACCACGTGCTGATCCGTTCGGACAATATAGCCGTGGTCTCCTATCTAAACCGTCAGGGCGGAGTCAGATCCAGAAATCTTTTCAGACTGACAGAACGCATATTAGTTTGGTCGCAGTGTCACCTGCTCTCGCTCAGAGCGACACACGTGCCGGGCCATCTGAACGACGGCCCAGACAGTCTGTCCAGGAACCCCATTCCCCCCTCTTACAATCCAAAAGCTGTGGCGAATATTCGGCAGAGCAGAGGTGGACCTCTTCGCCTCAGAAGAGAACACCCATTGCCCAATATTTTTCTCAAAGAGCGACGACGCGCTGGCCCAGACCTGGCCCAGCCGCCCGCTTTATGCATTCCCTCTGGTTTCTCTGCTACCACAGGTGCTTCAGAGAATCAGGGAAACACGCCACTCGGTGCTCCTCATAGCTCCGCGTTGGGAGGGTCAGACTTGGTTTCCGGAGCTCACTCAGCTGTCACAGACAGCCCCGTGGCCCATTCCAGTCAGAGCAGATCTCCTCTCTCAAGCTCGCGGCACGATCTGGCACCCCCACCCAGAGCGCTGGGCGCTACACGCGTGGGTGATCAACAACTACCCGTTGCTTTGCCAGAGGGAGTGTTAAACACGATCATGCAGGCTAGAGCGGCCTCTACGAGAAGGCTCTATGCATCTAAATGGTCTGTGTTCTCAAAATGGTGCACCGACAGAAATTTGGACCCACGGTCATGCGAGGTTCCTTCCTTGCAAGTTTTCTCCAAGAGATGCTGGACAAGGGCAGGTCCCCGTCCACTCTCAAGGTGTATGTGGCAGCCGTCGCAGCGTTCGTCGAACCCCCGGCGCGGCCAGTCACTGGGCAAAGACGGTTTGGTCATCCGCTTCCTCAGGGGAGCTAGAAGGATGAACCCCTCACGCCCCCCTTCGGTGCCGATTTGGGATCTTTCCATAGTTCTCGAAGCTATGAAAGCCCACCCATTCGAACCACTAAACACCGTGGACCTCAAATACCTGTCGCTCAAAGCCGTTTTTCTGCTTGCGCTCGCGTCAGTAAAACGTGTGGGAGACCTTCACGCGCTGTCAACTAGCGCTTCCTGTCTTGAGTTTGGGCCCAATGACTCCTTAGTCGTTCTCAAACCTAGACATGGTTATGTCCCAAAAGCGATTGGTACCCCGTTCAGGGTACAAGTTATTTCTCTATCGGCTCTGCCTGCATCCAATAACGAATCTGACTCTAACCTCCTGTGTCCGGTCAGGGCCCTGAGATTATACATTTCCCGCACTGCTCCGGTCAGACGATCTGAGCAGCTGTTTGTTTCGTTCGGTGGGCGCACCAAAGGGTTGGCCGCCTCGAAACAGACACTATCCAGATGGATAGTTGATGCCATTGCAGCCGCATACGCGTCAAAAGACCTGCCATGCCCTCTGGGAATCAGGGCTCATTCCACTAGAGGTATGGCCTCATCGTGGGCATGGTCCAGCGGAATTTCCATTCATGACATTTGTGTGGCAGCAGGATGGTCTTCCCCTTCCACCTTTGTCAGATTTTACAATCTCGAAGTTCCTGCCTTGCAGGCTAAACTACTAGCTATCTAGTATGTTACAGCTTCTCTGGTGAGCTGCACTAAAAGAGTTATTCACACAGACCGGTTCCCGCTCTGTTTCTCTTATCAAGTGCTTAGTACTACACAATCACCGGCCCGCTCTGCTGGCCTTGTCACATGTACATATATTCATTCCCACTATTAAGGGTTCCCCGGGTCTCCCCTGGGACTCATAAGTGGATGCTTAGCACGCACGGCGTTGACCAGGTGTTCCCGTAGCGTAAGCTAGCTTACGCAATACGAGAGAACCTCTCGTAAGAGAACGAATCGGTTACCTAACGTAACCTTGGTTCTCTCTAGATGAGGGAACGAGTATTGCGTTCCTGGCTGTGCTTGTGCTACTAGCGTTTCTCGCTTCATTCTATGAAAACCAGAGTTACAGCCTATGACGCCGATATTTATACTCTGACCACGCCCGCTTCAGCGGGCTATGACGCAATGAGAGCATGTCGACTCTCATTGGACGAGAGTTCAATCGCGTCTCCTCATAGGCTTAAGCAGTTCCCTGTGAGCGAGCCAATGAGCTGCTAGCTAGCCCGCTCATGGTCTGCTGCAGCTGAACTGCGTTGACAATGGATACAAATTATAGGATAATTTTTTTGGCTTCAATTTCTCAGAAAAGATTCATCTTTCCCGTAGCGTAAGCTAGCTTACGCAATACTCGTTCCCTCATCTAGAGAGAACCGAGGTTACTTTAGGTAACCGATTCGTTTTAGTTTGTATTTTTGTTTTATTTTATTATTAAAATAAAGCCAATCAACTCTGCTCCTGAGTCCTCGCTCCTTTCACCACCCCCACACCTGACAGTCGAGTTTAAAAAATGAGCTTCTCCTCTTTGAAAGACCAACAGCCGCCACTGGTCTATATAATGAAATGCACCAAGAGGCTCGCTTGACGAAAGTTCAAGTTCAGGCTGCCAGTGTTTCTATAGCACGCAGTGTGTTTATCAACCAATTTATATGCGAAAATTAGTTTTTACGTGCATATGATACGCACTTCATTGCGTGTAATACACACGCATCCCACACCACTAATTCTACCCAAATTATAACACACGCACTACTAAACCTACCCTAACCAACCCATGTGTATCCTATGCACGTAAAAACAAATTTCTGTGTATAAATTACACGATAAACACACTGCGTTCTATAGACGCATTTAGTGTGATCGGGTTGTGACATCACAGATGATAACAGCAGCTGTTCTTCGGGTAAGTCTAGTAGTCCTATTTTAATGCCAACTGCAAATCTTGCATATTAAGTAGGCTAGCAAACACCGTTGCCATTCAACAGCGAGTGTGACAACGTGTGCAAAATGTTTGAAAGTTCCAACACTTCTTTATTGCTTCTGGCTGCTTGATTGGATTGCTTCTGGCTGCTTGATTGCTTCTGGCTGCCTGCTGTGAGTTTGTTTGCGTCGTGGCTGTCTAAGCCTCGTATTAGCATCGTATTTCTTTCTGTTTTTCCGTATTTCTTTCTTTTATCCTGCTTTGAACTATCATTTACCTCATAATTACAACTCGGACTGTAGAGCAGACCGTCTCAAGCCTATTTGTGACCCAACATAGGGCCGTTACACCTGTGGGTCACGGCTGAGCGAGTCTTCTTTACACTCACTTACAAACGAACATTTTCTCGTCTATCGTGCGTCTACATTACACCCGTACCACTAAAAAGACGGATTATACCCAAGACTTCAGTCATAAATTAGTATTAATATTAATAGCATCACTGGTTGCATCGTTGCTAACTTACTGTCCATCTGTTAAAATGGCGAATATATCAGATGTATATCTACCTTTTGGTGCAGATGAGAACAGATTTGAGATGCTCGCGGTGCAGTCTGAATTAGAAGCTGTTGAGAAACAGATCCGTTACCTTTTAGAGAGACAAGCTGAGCTGAGAGACCGGCGTTTAGCTCTTGAAACATCACGCACCGATGCACACGGATCGGTGATTAACGTTAGTAACCCGCTGACCCTCACCGCGTCTACTCCGTGCGTCTCTCAGCATTGGTCCCGAGCGTCCAGGTCCCGATCAGCCATGGTTTCATTCACTCCGGCTCCGACACAACACCACGAAGCCTGGGTGGTTCCGCGGAAGCCGCGAGCCAGGACCAGAATCTTTTCGCCCCTCCCGGTTTTCGAGATCTCCACCCAGAACCGCTTCTCCTCTCTTCGCGAAACGGAACGCGATGCTGTGATCATCGGCGATTCCACCGTCCGACACGTCCACGCTACGTTAGGTAAAAGTAAGGTGCACAGTCATTGCTTTCCTGGTGCTCGTGTTCTTGATATCGCTGCGTGGGTACCTGAGATCTTGAACGGTGACGAGCGCGTCGGAGCTGTTGTGCTGCACGCGGGAGCTAACGACACTAGGCTGCGACAGACAGAGGTTCTGAAGAAAGACTTCAGGAGCCTGATCGAAACGGTTCGCAGTACATCGCCTGAAACAACGATCATTGTGTCTGGACCGCTTCCCACGTACCGACGAGGGCACGAAAAGTTCAGTAGATTATTCGCGCTAAATGAATGGTTAATGTCATGGTGCAATGAGCAGAAACTGCTCTTTGTAAATAATTGGAATCTGTTCTGGGAGCGACCGAGGCTCTTCCGCGCTGATGGCTTACACCCAAGTAGAATCGGGGCAGATCTTCTGTGGGATAACATCTCTAAGATGTTAAAAACCGTTTGACTAGTAACCAAAAATCCAAATCACAGTCTCTGCTGCACCAATTTAATTTATATTAATACTAGTGTAGAACATTGCATAGAAACTGTGTCTATTCCTCGTTTACTGAGATCAAATAATAAATCTACTGCGGGATCTAGAAAAAATCTAATTGTTATTAAAACAAAAAAACACGCTATTAGTGAACAAAAACAATTTCTAAAGCTAGGTCTTCTAAACATTAGATCGCTCACACCTAAGGCGGTTATTGTAAATGAAATGGTCACAGATAATAATTTCTATGTACTGTGCCTTACTGAAACCTGGCTTAAACCAAATGATTATTTCGGTCTAAATGAGTCTACTCCGCCAGGATACTGTTATAAGCATGAGCCCCGTCTAATCGATCGTGGCGGGGGTGTTGCAACAATCTACAGGGATATCCTTAATGTTACTCAGAAAACTCGTCATAGGTTTAATTCGTTTGAAGTACTTGTGTTAAATGTTACGCTCTTAGATGTAAGAAAAAAATCCCTATTATCTCTAGCCTTGGCTACCATATATAGACCTCCAGGGCCTTAGACTGTTTTCCTAAAAGAGTTTGCAGATTTTCTCTCAGATCTATTGGTCAACGTCGATAAAGCATTAATTGTTGGAGATTTTAACATACACATAGATAATTCAAATGATGCGTTAGGGGCTGCGTTTACAGATTTATTAAACTCCTTCGGGGTCAAGCAAAACGTCAACAGACCAACTCATCGTCTTAATCATACACTCGATTTAATTATATCATATGGAACCGATCCAACCGATATAGATATCATTCCACAAAGTGATGATGTCACTGACCATTACATGGTAACTTGCATATTACGTGCGTCTGTAATATGTCATGCTGCGCCGCGTTATCGACCAGGCAGAACAATCCTTCCATCCACCATAGATAATTTCTCAAATAGCTTATCTGATCTGTCTCAGCTGCTGCCTGAACCCAAACGAACAGATGAACTAGACGAACTAACTAGCACTATGAGCACCATTCTCTCTAGAACATTGGATATTCAGTCCCTCCAGGATTTCGCGGGCCTTTTTTGTGATTGTTGCGGCCTAAAATGCCTGATGTTGCGGCCGCTTTTCTAAAGATTTAGAAAGATTTCTAAGATTTCTAAAGATTTCTAAGATTTTTACTTGAAGTGCTCATATTGTGCTTTTTGGCTTTTTCCCTTTCATTTATTGTGTTATATATCTTTTTTTGTGCATGTTATAGGTTTACTAAGTGAAAAAAGCCCAAAGTCCACCCAAAAGGGATTATGCCCCACAGAAAACACTGTTCATCATCTGCTCTATTGTAGTCCAGAATTTACTTCAGAGACAAGCGTGCTCACTTTGTAACACACGTTAATGAGAACAAACCCACTAACTAACCTTTAGTAACCTTATAAAAAGGCAAAACAAACGATTTAAAGACAGCAAAATCTAACAAACTAAGCTTTTTTTAAAAAAAAACAAGATCTGCACCTGCAAAAATGTAAATGTGCAGAACCTCACAAACATTAAGCAGCATTTATGTTGAAATATGCCAATACTAATAAAGTGCAAAATACAGTTTTCTTAGGAATAGCCACAAAAGTTAAATGGTGGAAAAATCTAAAGTTTAATCATGTATTTTAATATAATATAATATAAAATAATATAGCCGAATATCCAATAAAACTGTTCTCATTTCCTTAATTTTTTTTGTGGAACGAGTGGCTATTTTTTATGTGTAAAATTATCTGAATTGAGAGGGTTCGGAAACTGGGTGAACTAATGCACTGTGATAGTGAGTAGGCCTATTACAAGTGATAAACACAAGAAAAGAAAGGAAAATAAAATGGTCCATTCTTTAAATCTAAAACAAAAGAGAAGCAGATAAGTCCGTGGAAACAACACTGCTCATTCATGTCTGTCAGCGGCCGTGCTGCTGCTCCTCTCAGCCGTTCATTGAACAGGGACGCAGAGAGAGGTGTGACGGCAGGGAGAACGCAAACCTCGCGCTCGCAGGATTGTGCTGGCAACATTTGGTTACTGAGGTTTGTCCAAAAAGTCGCTAGATTTGTCTCTAGTTGCTTTTTTTTTTGTCACTAAAGGGGTCTGCAAAGTCGCTAAAAATAGCGACAAAGGCGCTATGTTGGCAACACTGGCCTTTTCTGTTATTTTTGTAGGTAGCCTAATGCGTCTCTATGACACGCATGGTGCATTGTCGTGTAATTGATACGCGAAAATTAGTTTTTACGTGCATTTGATACGCAGTTCATTTGCGTGTAATACACACGCACCCCACACCACTAAACCTACCCAAGCGTATAATACACACGCACCCCACACACACCTAAACCTACCCTAACCAACCAATGCGTATCCTATGCACGTAAAAACTCAATTTAGCGTATAAATTACACGACAATACACATGCGTGCAATAAAGACGCATTTAGTGAGATCGGGTTGCAATGTGAGACGTTGGCAGCCCACATCTGCTGCGTCTTCTGAACAAAACAAGTGAGTTTGCTGACGTATGACGACGCTTTGCAGGAGACCGCGGCGCGAGGATTGGTCAAAGTTGCAGAAAAGTTGCGGTGATTTTTCAAAATTGCAAGGCGCACTGAATTCACGTGGATTTGTTGAAGTTGCGTTAATAGTTGCGATCGCGACATCGCGAAATCCTGGAGGGACTGGATATTGTTGCACCCATTAGATTAAAAAAGGTCAGAGAGAAAAGTATAGCACCATGGTACAATAATACTACGCATGCTCTAAAGAGAGAAACACGTAATTTAGAGCGTAAATGGAAACAAACTAATTTAGAGGTCTTTAGAATCGCGTGGAAAGACAGTATGTCACGTTATAAAAAGGCCCTAAAAGCGGCCAGGGCTGAGCACCTCAGCAAACTAATAGGAAACAACCAAAACAATCCAAGGTTTTTATTTAACACCGTGGCTAGACTAACAAATAAACAGACGTCGTCTGAACAAAATACCTCGTTACAGTTTAGTAGTAATGATTTCATAAACTTCTTCAACGAGAAAATTGAAAGCATCAGAACCACAATTTTAAATGTTCAATCCTTGCTCCCGCCTTATAATTCAGCCACAATTATCACCCCGCAAGAAAGATTACAATGCTTTACAACTATAGAACAAAAAGAGTTAAACAAACTTATCACTTCATCTAAAACAACAACATGTTTATTAGATCTTATACCAACTAAACAACTGAAAGAAGTGTTACCTATAGTGGAAGAGCCTCTTCTCAATATTATTAACTCATCTTTATCTTTAGGTCATGTTCCAAGAACGTTCAAGTTGGCAGTTATAAAACCTCTTATTAAGAAACCACAATTAGATCCAAATAACCTAGCAAATTACAGACCCATTTCAAATCTTCCGTTTATGTCTAAAATATTAGAAAAAGTTGTGTCCGCTCAACTCGGCTCTTTCTTACAAGAAAACTAAATCTATGAAAAGTTTCAGTCTGGATTCAGACCGCATCATAGCACTGAAACTGCGCTGGTTAGAATAACAAATGATTTACTTTTAGCTTCGGACCAAGGCTGTATCTCAATACTAGTTTTACTTGATCTTAGTGCTGCGTTCGATACTATAGATCACACAATACTCCTAGATCGACTACAAAATTATACTGGTATTCAAGGACAAGCATTAAGCTGGTTCAGGTCATACTTATCCGACCGCTACCATTTTGTCTACTTAAATGGAGAAAAATCTATCATAACTTCGGCAAACTATGGAGTGCCGCAGGGATCTGTGTTAGGCCCTCTATTATTCTCAATATATATGCTGCCACTTGGTAATATTATAAGGAAACATGGAATTAGTTTCCATTGTTATGCAGATGACACTCAAATATATATTTCATCACGGCCAGATGAATATGCTAAATTATCCAAATTGACAGATTGTGTTAAAGATATAAAAGATTGGATGACGTGTAATTTTCTTTTATTAAATCCAGACAAGACAGAAGTAATACTTATCGGTTCTAAAAACCGTCCACAAAACCTCTCACAACACTACTTTAACATAGTAGGATGCCCTGTTACTTTATCCTCTACTATAAAAGACCTGGGTGTTATATTAGACTGCAACCTGTCTTTTGAAAAGCATATTTCATATGTTACAAAAACAGCCTTTTTCCACCTTAGAAACATTGCTAAACTACGTAATATGCTATCAGTCTCTGATGCAGAAAAGTTAGTTCATGCATTCATGACCTCGAGACTAGATTATTGTAATGCTTTATTAGCTGGTTGTCCTGCATCCTCAATAAACAAGCTACAGTTAGTCCAAAATGCAGCCGCTAGAGTTCTTACTAGATCAAGAAAATATGATCATATAACACCGATTTTATCATCACTTCATTGGTTACCTATAAAGTTCCGTATTAATTACAAGGTATTGCTATTGACCTATAAAGCCCTAAATGGTTCAGCTCCAGTCTATTTAACGGATCTTCTATCGCCCTATAATCCATCGCGCTCTTTAAGATCACTAAACTCGAGGCTTCTGGTCATACCTAGGATATCCAGATCCACCAAAGGAGGGAGAGCATTTTCACATTTAGCTCCGAAGCTCTGGAATAGCCTTCCTGATATTGTTCGTTGCTCAGACTCGCTCTCCCAGTTTAAAACTAGACTAAAGACGCATCTCTTCATCCAGGCATTCATATAAAATTTTAAAAATTACAGTTACTGTAAATCCGGCCTCTAGTTCATAAAAGCCAGAGGAGAACTGGCCCCCGACTGAGCCTGGGTTCTCCCAAGGTTTTTTTTTTTCTCCATTGGGTCACTTGATGGAGTTCCAGGACACCATTGGGTCACTTGAAGGAGTTTTTCAGTTCCTTGCCACTGTTGCCTTTGGCTTGCTCAGTTGGGGATATTCAAATTAATTAACCAATCATTAATACCATTGATCAGCCCTTCCAAACTTGGATGTCTTTTTTTATTTTTTATTGTTTTCCACTAATAAACAAACATTGTTATGTTGTTTTTGATTGATACTGTGAAGCTGCTTTGATACAATCTGTATTGTGAAAAGCGCTATATAAATATATTTGACTTGACTTGACTTGACTTATACGAGGCTATACTGTGTATGTTAAATATTTCTGCTCTTTGTCAGATATTTCTCTGCTAAAAGTAAAAGTCATAATATGTGAAGACAAAATAATGATCTTAACTTTCGTTTAACGTTTTACATCAGTAGCCTATTAAACGGCACAATTTTTCATTTAATCAGAAAATCTTTAAGTTAATATTGTGTCCAGTTTGGCCCTGCAAATAAAAAGGTATTATTTCTAAGTTATATTCAGTGGAATGATTTGTTTAACTTTGTTAGACAAATTAAATATCAGTGGAAACATTTTTAAATAATACATCAATTATTTAACATATAACATTTCGGTATAAAATCTATTTTCTTACTGGGCCACTGTGTAACATAAAAAAAATTTCATGGGATAGTTCACCCAAAAATTACAATTCAGTCATCATTTTGTTCCAAACCTGTATAAGTTTCTTTCTTCTGCTGAACACAAAATAAGATATTTTAAAGAAAAAAATAATATGAAAGTCAATGGGTGCCACCAACTGTCTGGTTACTAACGTTCTTTAAAATATCTTTTTTTGTGTTAAACAGAAGAAAGAAACGTATAAAAGTTTGAAATAACATGAGGGCGAGTATGAGTAAATATTTTTTGTGTGAAATATCCCTTTAACAGTTCAGTCTCAAACTTTGTACACGTTCTAAAATTGTCTAGATGTAAAATATTTAATAATCTCGTGGATTCTATTCACAAAAGTATTTAATTTTTGCATTTAAAAGTCAAGTCACTTTCATTTATATAGCACTTTTAACAGGACAGGGCCTATATATTATAAGCCTAGGCCTATATATTATAAGCCTATATATTGTTTCAAAGCAGCTTTACAGTGATAATAGGAAATTTCCATGCATCCTAGGGGTCACATCATTCTACAAATAATGCTGACCAATGCAGTAGGGCGATCCTTGAACACAGCATGCATAAAAGTGTCAAAACAGATTTTCTGCCCCTCATTGTAGAAATCTAGGCGATGACGTTAACGCACAGTCTGTGATCCTTTATTTGATTTAACTACTTCTTCCCCACAGTGCAACTGACTTGACGTATTTGAGCTAAAACGACCATGTCTAGTACAGTATTGTCCATCTCCAAATGACTCATCCTGAGTGACAACAACTCTCAATCCTTGAAAAATTAAAGGAGAACTCTGGTCAATTTTAACATTGAGCTCCTTTTTTTGTACATTTGGAGTGCTGTCAATACAGAGAACAACGACAAAAATCGGTGTTGCCTACACCATGTTATCGTCTTTTTAAAATTTGCTCCCTGTTGACTTCAATGGGGCAAGTTTTAAACCTGCTTTTAGCCTCTTAACATCCTTGATTTGTCATTACAAGTGCACAGCCATGTGAGTGGTGTTATTAAGAGTGAACACGGTCAATCTGACTGCAGTAGATGTGAAAGATATGAATAAAAATGATGTTAATTCAGCCAGCTCACATACCTGAATTTTCTTCCTGTTTTCGGTCGAAGTCCACAGTAGTCGATTGTCGAGTTCGTGCGCGCGATCATCAAACTCAAAAACCTCCTCCGTGTGTTTAACATCTGATTCGGATGAACTATCCATTTGAGCTGATATTCTTGAACACCACACAGCACCGTCATCGGCTGACAGCTGACAGTCAGAGTCTCTACTGTTGCTTAGTTACCAATGATCGCGCACGCGAACTCCACAATCGACTACTGTGGACTTCGACCGAAAACAGGAAATAAATACAGGTATGTGAGCTGGCTGAATTAATATCATTTTTTATTAATATCTTTCACATCTACTGCAGTCAGATTGACCGTGTTCACTCTTAATAACACCACTCACATGGCTGTGCACTTGTAATGACATATCAAGGATGTTAAGAGGCTAAAAGCAGGTTTAAAACTTGCCCCATTGAAGTCAACAGGGTGAACATTTTAAAAAGACGATAACACGGTGTAGGCAACACCGATTTTGTCGTTGTTCTCTGTACTGACAGCACTCCAAATGTACAAAAAAATAAGCTCAATGTTAAAATTGACCGGAGTTCTCCTTTAAGAACACGTTTCACTAATGAAAATGTCCTTCAAGGAAAGTGTATATAAGGAGAAAAGCAGAGGACCCAATACTGAGCCTTGTGGCACTCCACACTTGTTTGATAAAATGTCTTCATTCAGACTAATGTGGTAGCAGTCAGGCAGATAAGACCTAAATTATGCTAATGCTTGTCCACTAATGCCAACATAATTCTCAAGCTAAGCACTTTCTCTTTAAATCTGAACATAGTTGAGAGGACATTATTTTTTCGAATATATTTAATATGAATGGCAGATTTGGGATTGGCCCATAATAAACTAATTATCTTGGGTCAAGTGGTAAGGGGTTTCCATAACCGCCAGCTTTCGTAGACTGTCTTGCTTTTTTGGATGTATTAATAGGAAATTCTGAGATAAGGTAACTCCACTTTCAGTAGCTTATTAGGTATAGGATCTAGCATACATGTTGTTGGCTTTGATGCGTTAATGCAGTATTTTGAACAATATTTGTCTGTTCTTTTGTGCTATTAAACTGCTGTTAATTTGCATGTTTTTTGTTGTTTTTTTGCTTTAGACCTGATGACACTGAAAGTAGAAAGTCAAGAATTGAATGAAAATGATGAGAAAGATTGGTGTGATGAACATCATGACGTCATGACTGGAGAAAAATCCACAGAGAATACTTCATCACAAAAAAGAAAAGGTCAGAAAAACGTATCAAAGAATGATTGTATCTGCCATCAGTGTGGAAAGAGTTTAACTAAAACAGGAAACCTTAAAAAACACATGAGAATTCACACTGGAGAGAAGCCTTTCATCTGCCATCAGTGTGGACAGAGTTTCTCTCAAAGAGGAAACCTTAAAAAACACATGAGAATCCACACTGGAGTGAAGGCTTACACCTGCCAACAGTGTGGACAGAGTTTTGCACGCAAAGAAAACCTTAAAGGCCACATGAGCATTCACACTGAAGAGAAGCCTCACACCTGCCAACAGTGTGGACAGAGTTTCACTCAAAAAGGAAACCTTAAAAAACACATGAGAATTCACACTGGAGAGAAAGCTTTTATATGCTCTCAATGTGGAAAGAGTTATATACATAAAAAAGGCCTTAATTTACACATGCAAACTCACACTGGAAAGAAGCCTCACACCTGCAAACTGTGTGGGAAGAGCTACTCACAAAAAGAATATCTTAAGAATCACATGAGAATTCACACTGGAGAGAAGCCTTTCATCTGCTCTCAGTGTGGAAAGAGTTTAATAAACAAATCAATCCTTGAGATTCACATAAGAACTCATACTGGAGAGAAGCCTTTCACCTGTCCTCACTGTGGAAAAAGTTTCATTTGCAAAGGAAACCTTAAGATTCACATGAGGCTTCACACTGGAGAGAAGCCTTTCACGTGTCATCAGTGTGAGAAGAGTTTCAGATATCAAAGAGACCTGAGCCGTCATTTGCAAACTCATTTCTGAAATCAACTGTAGTGTTCTGTATGTGGAAAGAGGTTTACTAAATACAGTCACTTGCATTTTCACGCTGGATGATGACATTTCATTTTGTAAAAAGTGTCATAAAAATGTGCGCCTTTAACATAGTAACATTAATCATCTATAAATCTACGCCAACACAGGAGAATACATCAATATGTTTCTAAATATGCAAACTGTTCATTCATTGCATCTTCAAAATAAAAGTTTAAACCCTCGTGAGTTTGCTTGTTTTGATGTCCAGATGTTATTGTTCAAGAAATGACAGTGGCTGTAACATTTCTATCTTAAAGAAGTGGCCACCATTAACGAAGTGGAAGAGCAAATGTACAGACAAATACACAAAAGAGAAATACATAAACTATTGCTGCATTAAGAACATTAATAACGTAATTTAACATACACCATTTCACCTTTACTGCATCGTGTCATACATTAAGCATGTGCGTGCAAAGAACTCGAAATGGCGATTGAACGGTTAATGCAACAGATACACTGTTAACTATTTGACTAAAACATAAAAATAACAAGCAATTCGCATTGCCAACGTGTTCACACATTACAATAATGCTTTTAACCAAAGCCGACGAGCTTCTTGCAGCATGCAGATCATAGGGTGCCTGACATCCATATTCAGTTCTGGTGTGTGGATTATGGTCAAAACATATATTGCAGGTATTTTTTTATGCTCTTATTTTTTTTTAACTGCACAAAGGGCGCCGGTCTGTCTGTAGTCCATATTAACCCTCTGGGGTCTAAGGGCTTTTTGGGGTCCCTGAGACGTTTTGACATGCCCTGACATTTGAGCTTTTTTCAGTTGCTTATAAACATATTAATGGCAAAGGTGAAATTACACTCTATTTAGCACAAACAGGGCTACCATAATATGTGAGCAGCATGTATGTATGTGTTTGTATTTTTGAAGGAATATTGTTTATGCATGGTTATTGAAAAAACTAAAACTTAAAGCCTCTGAAATAAGGCCACAAAACACATACTAAATATCTGTCCACAAGACTTTTGGGCAAGTTGAACAAGACAAATGGACTTTGTCGCCTAGAATTTTTGCTTCAATAAAGCAATAAAGGACAATACACACACACACACACATATATATATTTATTGAGCATGCTACATAAAACATAAAAGAAACAATTATTAATATTAAGAATACTTACAGGGTGTGATACGGGGGAGGAAGCTGATCCAAATACACTTAACCTTCCTTCAATATCAGCCGGCTCGCGAATCCACATTTTACAGCATGTTTGTGAAGCAATCATCTTCAAAATGATGCGAACAAAGCAAGGTCCGGGCTAACGTATACTTCTGTGGTATAGTTATATATATGAACTGTAGCCACTTAGTCTTCAAATGCTCCTCCCTGGGCAGAAAAGTTCGCTTTTACATCGCACTTCAGAACACAGCGTCTCGTCGACTGTCGACATGTTTTCAAGGTTTCCCAGGGCTGGCGCCATCTACGAGCGCAATAAGTGGGCGTATCTTATTCAAATAACTTGTGAAGTTGACGTCAAAAAGCATCGTTCGTCTATCGATTCATATCAGCGACTCAGAGTCGACTCTTACTTTTGAGAGACAATAACTTTGTATATGGTGAACTTTCATATTTAAAACTTTGCAGGATGTTTTTGTTCACTTAGATCTATGTTACACCTACATGAAAGGTAATTTTAAAAAATCCATAATAGGTGCCCTTTAAGTTTAGAGACGTGCTCCAGAAAAAAAGTTCACGGAGACGGAGAGGCAGAAAGCACACCTTGTTTATTTTCTTTATTTTACAAAAGTACAATGTTTTATTTCGATTGGAAGTGGACCCATAAAAAAAGTAGACATTTAACAGTTAATTTTTTCATATTTCTTAAGTGGGTATGACAAAAAATGACGGAGTATTTTAAGTCTATTTTGCTGCTATGTGAAAAAAATCGCGCAAAATGCGCCGGCACGTTTTCAGACCCCAGAGGGTGTAAAGTTAGCTAGCCAGTCAAAACTACACAGTAGACGCAAAACTACGGGTTCACAATACTAGGATTAGCGGAAGTGGCTTACCAGAAATTGTGGCCTTTTATTGTGGCCAGCCTAAGGCACACCTGTGCAATAATCATGCTGTCTAATCAGCATCTTGATATGCCACACCTGTGAGGTGGATGGATTATCTCAGCAAAGAAGAAATGCTCACTAACACTGATTTAGACAGATTTGTGAACAATATTTGAGAGAAATAGGCCTTTTGTGTACATAGAAAAAGTCTTAGATCTTTGAGTTCAGCTCATGAAAAATGGGGACAAAAGCAAAAGTGTTGTCTTTATAATTTTGTTCAGTGTATATTAATATATATTATGATATTTGAATTTTAAATTATTACACCATTGGTTAGCACAAGAGAAATTTTTTATTACAATTTATTTATCATTTATTTTACAATTTAAATATTCAAAATATTGGCCACTAGTGTACGTATATAGCATTTAGGTTTATGTTATGGAACCGGTCAGTGGGACAGTTAAGATTAAGTATACAGACACAGCCTCAATGATTGTGTAATAATTTTTTTTTATAAAACAATTTTAACAATAATGAACATACTGAACAAAAAAATCTGAAGATTAATGAACATACTTTAACGTACATAACAAATAACTGCAAAAAAGACAAAACTATTCAATTAATATTCTCTTTTGAAGCAGGACAACTTTCATTGGCAGCTCCTTGATAATGTCTTCAATGGTACCTGAGTACAGCTGTGAGGGAACCCTGTACATTTCGTCATCATTGCTTATGGTGGCAGGTGTTGTCAATTTCTGTAACCCCCACAACCTCAACTTCCTCCTCTATAGGCTCAACCTTCTCAATCTGGATTAAAAGAGTAAAATAAAATGAACAGATTATAAATTACCTGTGTGTGTGTAAGACGATTATGTGGCTGAATTGGAGAGCTGTTTACAAGAATCGTGGCTGAATTGGAGAGCTGTTCACAAGAATCTGAAGAGAGCCTTCCACAGCCTTTGTCCAGTCCCTCATCTCCCAATGTGACATTAGATGGGAATGTTGATACTTCCTCATCTTCCATGAATGCAGACAAAGAATGTTTCCCACTTGAAGATGCATAGCTGTCAACTCTCACGCTTTGGCCGTGAGACACACGCATTTCATTGGTTTCACACACGCCACACCCCCGATTTCTCACGATGAAGTGTCAACCCGATTGGTCAAATGTCTGAAAGATGAGTTTATCTATAGATCTACCTGTTGAGCCACTCGTGATCGAGTAGTTATACCGCAAATTAGTTAAAATCGCCCGGAATAGAGCGAGCGTGCATGCGAGACAGACTGTGCTCAAAGCCGTGCAGCGCACGCGCACGGCAGAGAAACCTTGCGTAATACAGAGAGTAGGATTCCTGAGAATCATCATCCCCCCCCCTGGAAACTGAAAAAGACTGCATATAGCTAAAATGCATTATATAAGACTGCATTATAGATAAATAGATAAATACATTGATATAGATAGATAGATAGATAGATAGACTAGATATATAGATAGACTACATATATAGATAGATAGATAGATAGATAGATAGATAGATAGATAGATAGGCTAGTATAGAGAGATAGGCAGACAGCCAGATAGCATAACGTTAGCATAGATAGCTAGCAGCTAGATAGATAGAAATATATAGTAGGTAGATTGACAATGGTGTGTTTGTAACTACTGTGTTTGTGCTGGGTGTAAAAACTCCACCCAAACAGGACACAGGGTCCATGGCTTCCCTATGAAGGACAAGGCAACCCTCAGATAGTGGGTACAATTTGTCCGTATTAGGTGGGCAAATTTTTCAATGAACTCCGTCACCACAAACTCGAAGATGTGCAGCGCGCATTTCAAGGATGGAAATTGACTATTATGCTTTTCTTTCATATGTATTTAACCGTGATCCTGTTGCTGACCATTTTGGATTTCTTTACGCAAGATGTTGACAGATGCCTCGACGCAGGAGACCGCTGACAGTGTCGGTGCTACGATAAATGACCCCTTGCCCTCCTCCTCCACTTGTGACACAGGGACACAATGTAATTTGAAGCCCCCTGGAATGTCTCACGGTAAATCTTGGATATTTCTGGGATGATTCAATGTTTGAGTGGTTGATATGCTGTCTAAAAATTCTATGCATGCAGGACATTTCCATACACGTTGATGAAATTAAAACATAGCCTACACCAAAACATAACCTCTAAGATTTGCCATGATTGTCATATGTGTGGGTATGTTTACTGCCTCTGCCACAGATGGTCAGTGTGGGGACTCAAAACGACTTTCAGGATGCAAACTTCCACCCTCACTAGTCCTGAACAAACTGATAAAGAAGAGGATCCCTCTGTCATCATCAGTGATTCATCATGGGTGCCAGAAGACCAGATGTCTGATGAGGAGGAATTGTGTGAGGAGGAGCCATCTCAAACTTGTCACTCCCACCAAAAGTGAGATTTAAAACCAACATCCAACTTTGAATTTTCATTTTTCATCTGGTAGTTTGAATGACACAGAATTTGTTATTCTGTAGGCTTCTCTTAGCGGCACTACATTATAACTTCAATGCAAACAGAGAGACAGCATGAAGAGGCGATGGAACGGAGAAGTTTTGTGTGCGATACCCACGGTTTAGAAAAGGTGCGTATGTAGTGCGTCCCATCAAAGAGAAGGCCTCATACCGTAAGCCGTGTCATGCAGTTGTGTCATATTTTGACATGGCAAATGAGACATCTGATCAGTGACAGCAATCTTTATACAGTATTTTATTATTATGTCTGCAGGTTATGCAACATCATTAATCGAGGCCCTTCGGGAGAGTTACACACAATCACCAAAGGCTCTTCAAGAGGTTAGCGCCAATCTGTCAGCCTGTGCACCCGTCCCCATCGCCAAATCATTCGAACAAATTCCTACGGAGGAGGCCATCAGCCTCTATCTAGCCCAGCAGTCACGCTACAACAAATCTAATTAACATTTTTATTGATTTTTTTTCCCAGACAGGTCCAATCATTTAGTTGTAAGTATTTATTTTTGTTGTTTTAGTTGTAGTAGTTTTATTCCTTCCTGTCTGTTCATTTGGTGGTTGTTTTCTGCATGGTTTGTTTTGTCTTTGTGTGCTATTTATTGCTTTGGTTCTTTACTTAGTTGTTTGCACATGATCATTCCTTTTTTGTCTTTGTGAGAACCACTAATTGTAGCTGGTGGTGGGACCTTGCCGCTGTTGTGCGTACTCTGTGTGCTCCATGTGGTTTTACAAGGGATGCTGCATATTTTTGGGCTCTGTCTGTGTGCTGTGTTTTTTTTTTGACACAGAATTTGTTATTCTGTAGGCTTCTCTTAGCGGCACTACATTATAACTTCAATGCAAACAGAGAGACAGCATGAAGAGGCGATGGAACGGAGAAGTTTTGTGTGCGATACCCACGGTTTAGAAAAGGTGTGTATGTAGTGCGTCCCATCAAAGAGAAGGCCTCATACCGTAAGCCGTGTCATGCAGTTGTGTCATATTTTGACATGGCAAATGAGACATCTGATCAGTGACAGCAATCTTTATACAGTATTTTATTATTATGTCTGCAGGTTATGCAACATCATTAATCGAGGCCCTTCGGGAGAGTTACACACAATCACCAAAGGCTCTTCAAGAGGTTAGCGCCAATCTGTCAGCCTGTGCACCCGTCCCCATCGCCAAATCATTCGAACAAATTCCTACGGAGGAGGCCATCAGCCTCTATCTAGCCCAGCAGTCACGCTACAACAAATCTAATTAACATTTTTATTGATTTTTTTTCCCAGACAGGTCCAATCATTTAGTTGTAAGTATTTATTTTTGTTGTTTTAGTTGTAGTAGTTTTATTCCTTCCTGTCTGTTCATTTGGTGGTTGTTTTCTGCATGGTTTGTTTTGTCTTTGTGTGCTATTTATTGCTTTGGTTCTTTACTTAGTTGTTTGCACATGATCATTCCTTTTTTGTCTTTGTGAGAACCACTAATTGTAGCTGGTGGTGGGACCTTGCCGCTGTTGTGCGTACTCTGTGTGCTCCATGTGGTTTTACAAGGGATGCTGCATATTTTTGGGCTCTGTCTGTGTGCTGTGTTTTTTTTTTTTTTTTTTTTGCATGAAATTTATTTGTGTGTGTGTGTGTGTGTTTGTGAGAGAGCGCAAACCATCAGCTGACCCGCAGGTAAGACCACACTATTGCAAGGTAATTCAGACCTGCAAACTTGTCGCTTGATAAACTGGTCTGCTGCATCCAAATTCAGAAGCTGCGTCCTTAATGGCTTGAATACACTTTTTTTGAGTAATGTAATGATACTTATGAAAATACAAAATAAACATAAAGTGGTTCAAATGTTGACTTATACCTTACCCAAGAGTTTATACCATGGTGAACATATTTAGGCAGGTTTTTATCTTTTTTTTTTTTGTGGTTTTTATGCAGTTGAAGCATAAAAACAGAAAACAATAAAGTCAAATATACCTTCTTTTTTTTTTACCAATCCAGTACGAACGGGACTTTCGGCAGCTTTCACAGTTACTAGGCAACAAGAACAGTCCTCGACCGGTCAGAGTCCTTCGGATGCAGCCTTTGATATGGGACGCAGCTGTGGTTCATAATTCATTAAGTTGGCTTGGAAAAGCCAACTTACTGAAATCCTATTTAAACTTATTAAGTTGGCTTGGAAAAGCCAACTTACTGAAATCCTATTTAAACTTATTATTAAGTTGGCTTGAGAAAGCCAACTTACTGAAATCCTATTTAAACTTATTATTAAGTTGGCTTGAGAAAGCCAACTTACTGAAATCCTATTTAAACTTATTATTATTATTATTATTCTTCTGACTCTAAAATTTAAACTCTAACTCGTCCTAGAGCTTTAACTCTACAAACTCCAAACTCGGGTCAGACCTTCAAACTGTTCTGACTTAGTGTGCTATATCTTTTCAGACTGATTTGACTTTCAGATTTCTTAAAAATTAATATTAAAAATCATAAAAATCCCATTGACTTTCATTGTAACAGTTCAAAATGAGCCAAGACTACGGTGGCCCAGTAGTCTACACCAAATAAACTCAAATCTAAATTCCCTAAAGCCTTGGACTCAATTAAACTCCCATTCTATATGTACTTATGAACTCTATCTATCTATCTATCTATCTATCTATCTATCTATCTATCTATCTATCTATCTATCTATCTATCTATCTATCTATCTATCTATCTCTTTCTAACTTATCTATCTATCTATCTATCTATCTATCTATCTATCTATCTATCTATCTGATCTTTCTTCCTTTCTAACTAATCTATCTTTCTTCCTTTCTAACTAATCTATCTTTCTTTCTTTCTAACTAATCTCTTTATTTCTAAACTAATCTATCTTTCTTTCTTTCTAACTAATCTTTCTTTCTAACTAATATTTCCTTCTAACTAATCTATCTTTCTTTCTTTCTAACTAATCTATCTATGTTTCTTTCTAACTAATCTATCTATCTTTCTTTCTAACTAATCTATCTATCTTTCTTTCTAACTAATCTCTTTCTTTCTAACTAATCTCTTTCTTTCTTTCTAACTAATCTCTTTCTTTCTAACTAATCTATCTTTTTTTCTTTCTAACTAATCTATCTTTCTTTCTTTCTAACTAATCTATCTTTCTTTCTTTCTAACTAATCTATCTTTCTTTCTTTCTAACTAATCTATCTTTCTTTCTAACTAATCTATCTTTCTTTCTTATCTATCTATCTATCTATCTATCTATCTATCTATCTATCTATCTATCTATCTATCTATCTATCTATCTATCTTTCTTTCTTTCTAACTAATCTATCTATATATCTTTATTTCTAACTAATCTATCTTTCTTTCTTATCTATCTATCTATCTATCTATCTATCTATCTATCTATCTATCTATCTATCTATCTATCTTTCTTTCTTTCTTTCTTTCTTTCTAACTAATCTATCTTTCTTTATTTCTTTCAAACTAATCTATCTTTCTTTCTTTCTAACTAATCTATCTTTCTTTCTTTCTAACTAATATTTCCTTCTAACTAATCTATCTTTCTTTCTTTCTAACTAATCTATCTATGTTTCTTTCTAACTAATCTCTTTCTTTCTAACTAATCTATCTATCTTTCTTTCTAACTAATCTATCTTTCTTTATTTCTTTCAAACTAATCTATCTTTTTTCTTTCTAACTAATCTATCTTTCTTTCTTTCTAACTAATCTATCTTTCTTTCTTTCTAACTAATCTATCTTTATTTCTTTATTTCTTTCTAACTAATCTATCTTTTTTTCTTTCTAACTAATCTATCTTTCTTTATTTCTTTCAAACTAATCTATCTTTATTTCTTTATTTCTTTCTAACTAATCTATCTATGTTTCTTTCTAACTAATCTATCTTTCTTTCTAACTAATCTATCTATGTTTCTTTCTAAATAATCTATCTATCTTTCTTTCTAACTAATCTCTTTCTTTCTAACTAATCTATCTATCTTTCTTTCTAACTAATCTCTTTCTTTCTAACTAATCTCTTTCTTTCTTTCTAACTAATCTCTTTCTTTCTAACTAATCTATCTTTCTTTCTTTCTAACTACTCTATCTTTCTTTCATTCTAACTAATCTATCTTTCTTTCTAACTAATCTATCTATCTTTCTTTCTAACTAATCTATCTTTCTTTCTTTCTTTCTTGCTAATCTTTTTTCTTTCTTTCTTTCTTACTAATCTATCTTTCTTTCTTTCTTACTAATCTTTTTCTTTCTTTCTTTCTTACTAATCTATCTTTCTTTCTTTCTTACTAATCTATCTTTCTTTCATTCTTACTAATCTTTTTTTCTTTCTTTCTTTCTTACTAATCTATCTTTCTTTCTTTCTTACTAATCTATCTTTCTTTCATTCTTACTAATCTTTTTTTCTTTCTTTCTGTCTTACTAATCTATCTTTCTTTCTTTCTTACTAATCTTTTTTTCTATCTTTCTTTCTTACTAATCTATCTTTCTTTCTTACTAATCTTTTTTTCTTTCTTTCTTTCTAACTAATCTATCTTTCTTTCTTTCTTACTAATCTTGTTTTCTTTCTTTCTTTCTTACTAATCTTTTTTTCTTTCTTTCTTACTAATCTTTTTTCTTTCTTTCTTTCTAACTAATCTATCTTTCTTTCTTACTAATCTATCTTTCTTTCTTTCTTACTAATCTTTTTTTTCTTTCTTTCTAACTAATCTATCTTTCTTTCTTTCTTGCTAATCTTTTTTTCTTTCTTTCTTTCTTACTAATCTATCTTTCTTTCTTTCTAATCTTTTTTCTTTCTTTCTTACTAATCTATCTTTCTTTCTTACTAATCTTTTTTTCTTTCTTTCTTACTAATCTTTTTTCTTTCTTTCTAACTAATCTATCTTTCTTTCTTACTAATCTTTTTTTCTTTCTTTCTTTCTTTCTTACTAATCTTTTTTTCTTTCTTTCTTTCTTTCTAACTAATCTTTTTTTTCTTTCTTTCTAACTAATCTATCTTTCTTTCTTTCTTTCTTGCTAATCTTTTTTCTTTCTTTCTTTCTTACTAATCTATCCTTCTTTCTTTCTTACTAATCTTTTTTTCTTTCTTTCTTACTAATCTATCTTTCTTTCTTTCTTACTAATCTTTTTTTCTTTCTTTCTTACTAATCTTTTTTCTTTCTTTCTAACTAATCTATCTTTCTTTCTTACTAATCTTTTTTTCTTTCTTTCTTTCTTTCTTACTAATCTTTTTTTTCTTTCTTTCTAACTAATCTATCTTTCTTTCTTTCTTTCTTGCTAATCTTTTTTCTTTCTTTCTTACTAATCTTTTTTCTTTCTTTCTTTTTAACTAATCTATCTTTCTTTCTTACTAATCTTTTTTTCTTTCTTTCTTTCTTACTAATCTTTTTTTTCTTTCTTTCTAACTAATCTATCTTTCTTTCTTTCTTGCTAATCTTTTTTTCTTTCTTTCTTTCTTACTAATCTATCTTTCTTTCTTACTAATCTTTTTTTCTTTCTTTCTTACTAATCTTTTTTTCTTTCTTTCTTTCTTTCTTACTAATCTTTTTTTTCTTTCTTTCTAACTAATCTATCTTTCTTTCTTTCTTTCTTGCTAATCTTTTTTTCTTTCTTTCTTTCTAACTAATCTATCTTTCTTTCTTTCTTACTAATCTTTTTTTCTTTCTTTCTTACTAATCTTTTTTCTTTCTTTCTAACTAATCTATCTTTCTTTCTTACTAATCTTTTTTTCTTTCTTTCTTTCTTACTAATCTTTTTTTTCTTTCTTTCTAACTAATCTATCTTTCTTTCTTACTAATCTTTTTTTCTTTCTTTCTTTCTTTCTTACTAATCTTTTTTTTCTTTCTTTCTAACTAATCTATCTTTCTTTCTTTCTTTCTTGCTAATCTTTTTTTCTTTCTTTCTTTCTTACTAATCTATCTTTCTTTCTTTCTTACTAATCTTTTTTTCTTTCTTTCTTACTAATCTTTTTTCTTTCTTTCTTTCTAACTAATCTATCTTTCTTTCTTACTAATCTTTCTTTCTTTCTTACTAATCTTTTTTCTTTCTTTCTAACTAATCTATCTTTCTTTCTTTCTTACTAATCTTTTTCTTTCTTTCTTTCTTACTAATCTATCTTTCTTTCTTACTAATCTATCTTTCTTTCTTTCTAACTAATCTATCTTTCTTTCTTTCTTACTAATCTATCTTTCTTTCTTACTAATCTTTTTTCTCTCTGTCTAACTAATCTATCTATCTTTCTTACTAATCAATCTTTCTCTTACTAATCTATCTTTTTTTCTTTCTTACTAATCTATCTTTCTTTCCTTCTTTCTTTCTAACTAATCTATCTTTCTTTCTTACTAATCTTTTTTTATTTTTTTATTTCTAACTAATCTATCTTTCTTTCTCTTTCTTACTAATCTATCTTTCTTTCTTTCTTACTATTTTTTTCTTTCTTTCTTTCTTACTAATCTATCTTTCTTTCTTTCTTACTAATCTATCTTTCTTTCTTTCTAACTAATCTATCTTTCTTTCTTACTAATCTTTTTTTATTTTTTTATTTCTAACTAATCTATCTTTCTTTCTTTCTTTCTTTCTAACTAATCTATCTTTCTTTCTTTCTTACTAATCTTTTTTTTATCTTTCTTTCTAACTAATCTATCTTTCTTTCTTTCTTACTGAACTATAAACTAATTAAACTTTAAACTAATTTAAACTTTAAACTTCTTCAAACTTATTGGTCCAAACTTTCACAAGCCAACTTAAAGTTTGTCTCGACGAACTTTTTCTAGTTATTCTTCTTCTTCTTCTTCTTCTTATTTTTCTTACCCAAAAAATTCTGACTCTAACTCGTCCTAGAGCTTTAACTCTACAAACTCCAAACTCGGGTCAGACCTTCAGACTGTTCTGACTCGGTGTGCTATATCTTTTCAAACTGATTTGACTTTCAGATTTCTTAAAAATTAATATTAAAAATCATAAAAATCCCATTGACTTTCATTGCAACAGTTCAAATTGAGCCAAGACTACGGTGGCCCAGCAGTGGACACCAAATAAACTCAAATCTAAACTCCCTGAAGCCCTAGATTCAATTAAACTACCATTCTATATGTACTAATGAACTTTATCTATCTATCTATCTATCTATCTATCTATCTATCTATCTATCTATCTATCTATCTATCTATCTATCTATCTATCTATCTTTCTAACTTATCTTTCTTTCTTTCTAACTAATCTTTCTTTCTTTCTACCTAATCTTTCTTTATTTCTTTCTTTCTTACTAATCTATCTTTCTTTCAAACTAATCTTTCTTTCTTTCAAACTAATCTTTCTTTCTTTCTAACTAATATTTCTTTCTTGCTAACTGATCTATCTTTCTTTCTTTCTAACTAATCTTTCTTTCTTTCTAACTATTCTATCTTTCTTCTTTCTAACTAATCTATCTTTCTTTCTAACTAATCTACCTTACTTTCTTTCTAACTAATCTATCTTTCTTTCTAACTAATCTATCTATCTTTCTTTCTTTCTAACTACTCTATCTTTCTTTCATTCTAACTTTTCTTTCTTTCTAACTAATCTATCTATCTTTCTAACTAATCTCTTTCTTTCTAACCAATCTTTCATTATTTCTTTCTTACTTTCTTTTATTCTTTCTTTCTAACTAATCTATCTTTTTTCTTTCTAACTAATCTTTCTTTCTTTCTAACTAATCTATCTATCTTTCTTTCTTTCTAACTAATCTATCTATCTTTCTTTCATTCTAACTAATCTTTTCTTTCTTTCTAACTAATCTCTATCTTTCAAACTAATCTATCTTTCTTTCTAACCAATTTTTCTTTCTTTCTTTCTTTCTTTTTTTCTTTCTAACTAATCTATCTATCTTTCTTTCTAACTAATCTTTCTTTCTTTCTAACTAATCTTTCTTTCTTTCTAACTAATCTATCTTTCTTTCTTTCTAAATAATCTATCTTTCTTTCTAACTAATCTATCTATCTATCTTTCTTTCTAACTAATCTATCTATCTTTCTTTCTAACTACTTTATCTTTATTTCTAACTAATCTATCGTTCTTTATTCCTTTCTTTCTTTCTTACTAATCTATCTTTCTTTCTTTCTAACCAATCTATCATTCTTTCTTTCTTTCTAACTAATCTTTCTTTCTTTCTAACTAATCTATCTATCTTTCTTTCTAACTAATCTATCTTTCTTTCTTTCTAACTAATCTATCTTTTTTTTCTAACTAATCTATCTATCTTTCTTTCTAACTAATATATCTTTCTTTCTTTCTAACTAATCTATCTTTCTTTCTTTCTAACTAATCTATCTATCTATCTATCTATCTATCTATCTATCTATCTATCTATCTATCTATCTATCTATCTTTCTTTCTAACTAATCTATCTCTTTCTTTCTAACTAACTAGTCTTTCTAACTAATCTATCTTTCTTTCTTTCTTTCTTTCTAACTAATCTATGTTTCTTTCTTTCTAACTAATCCATCTTTCTTTATATCTTTCTTACTAACTAATCTATCTTTCTTTCTAACCAATCTTTCTTTCTTTCTTTCTTTCTTTTTTCATTCTTTCTAACTAATCTATCTTTCTTTCTTTCTTTCTAACTAATCTATCTTTCTTTCTAACTAATCTATCTATCTTTCTTTCTAACTAATCTATCTTTCTTTCTTTCTAACTAATCTATCTATCTATCTATCTTTCTAACTAATCTATCTTTCTAACTAATCTATCTTTCTTTCTAACTAATCTATCTATCTTTCTTTTTAACTATTCTATCTTTCTTTCTTTCTAACTAATCTATCTATCTATCTATCTTTCTAACTAATCTATCTTTCTTTCTAACTAATCTATCTTTCTTTCTTTCTAACTAACTAATCTTTCTTTCTTTCTAACTAATCTATCTTTCTTTCTTTCTTTCTTTCTTTCTAACTAATCTATGTTTCTTTCTTTCTAACTAATCTATCTTTCTTTCTATCTTTCTAACTAATCTATCTTTCTTTGTAACCAATCTTTCTTTCTTTCTTTCTTACTTTCTTTCTTTCTAACTAATCTATCTTTTTTCTTTCTAACTAATCTATCTATCTTTCTTTCTAACTAATCTTTCTTTCTTTCTAACCAATCTATCTTTCTTTCTTTCTAACTAATCTTTCTTTCTTTCTTTCTAACTTATCTATCTATCTTTCTAACTAATCTATCTTTCTTTCTTTCTAACTAATCTATCTTTCTTTCTAACTAATCTATCTTACTTTCTAACTAATTTATATTTCTTTCTTTCTAACTAATCTATCTTTCTTTTTTTCTAACTAATCTATCTTTCTAGCTAATCTATCTTTCTTTCTATCAAATCCATCTTTCTTTGTTTTTTAAATAATCTATCTTTCTTTATTTCTAACTAAGTTATCTTTCTTTCTAACTAATCTATCTTTCTTTCTAACTAATCTATCTTTCTAACTAATCTATCTTTCTTTCTAACAAATCTCTTTCTTTGTTTTTTAACTAATCTATCTTTCTTTCTAACTAATTTATCTTTCTTTCTAACTAATCTATCTTTCTTTCTAACTAATCTATCTTTCTTTCTTTCTAATCTATATTTCTTTCTTTCTAACTAATCTATCTTACTTTCTTTCTTTCTTTTTAATTAACTTTCTTTCTTTCTTTCTAACTAATCTATCTTTCTTTCTTTCTAACTGATCTATCTTTCTTTTTCTTTCTAACTAATCTATCTTTCTTTCTTTCTAACTAATCTTTCTTTCTTTCTTACTAATCTA
>JAULUF010000040.1:13062500-13075000 GCA_031834385.1 Semotilus atromaculatus
CTATCTTTCTTTCTAACTACTTTATCTTTATTTCTAACTAATCTATCGTTCTTTATTCCTTTCTTTCTTTCTTACTAATCTATCTTTCTTTCTTTCTAACCAATCTATCATTCTTTCTTTCTTTCTAACTAATCTTTCTTTCTTTCTAACTAATCTATCTATCTTTCTTTCTAACTAATCTATCTTTCTTTCTTTCTAACTAATCTATCTTTTTTTTCTAACTAATCTATCTATCTTTCTTTCTAACTAATATATCTTTCTTTCTTTCTAACTAATCTATCTTTCTTTCTTTCTAACTAATCTATCTATCTATCTATCTTTCTTTCTAACTAATCTATCTCTTTCTTTCTAACTAACTAGTCTTTCTAACTAATCTATCTTTCTTTCTTTCTTTCTAACTAATCTGTTTCTTTCTTTCTAACTAATCCATCTTTCTTTATATCTTTCTTACTAACTAATCTATCTTTCTTTCTAACCAATCTTTCTTTCTTTCTTTCTTTTTTCATTCTTTCTAACTAATCTATCTTTCTTTCTTTCTAACTAATCTATCTTTCTTTCTAACTAATCTATCTTTCTTTCTAACTAATCTATCTTTCTTTCTTTCTAACTAATCTATCTATCTATCTATCTATCTTTCTAACTAATCTATCTTTCTTTCTAACTAATCTATCTTTCTTTCTAACTAATCTATCTATCTTTCTTTCTAACTAATCTATCTTTCTTTCTTTCTAACTAATCTATCTATCTATCTATCTTTCTAACTAATCTATCTTTCTTTCTAACTAATCTATCTTTCTTTCTTACTAATATTTTTTTCTTTCTTTCTTTCTAACTAATCTATCTTTCTAACTAATCTTTCTTTCTTTCTTTCTTTTTAATTAACTTTCTTTCTTTCTTTCTTTCTAACTAATCTATCTTTCTTTTTCTTTGTAACTAATCTATCTTTCTTTCTTTCTAACTAATCTTTCTTTCTTTCTTACTAATCTTTTTTTCTTTCTTTCTTTCTAACTAATCTATCTATCTTTCTTTCTTTCTTTCTTTTTAATTAACTTTCTTTCTTTCTTTCTTTCTAACTAATCTATCTTTCTTTCTAACTAATCTATCTTTCTTTTTCTTTCTAACTAATCTATCTTTCTTTCTTTCTTTCTAACTAATCTATCTTTCTCACTAATCTATCTTTCTTTCTTTCTTTCTTACTAATATATCTTTCTGTCCTTTTTTCTTTCTAACTAATCTATCTATCTTTCTTTCTTTCTTACTAATCTTTTTTTCTTTCTTTTTTTCTAACTAATCTATCTATCTTTCATTCTTTCTTTCTAACTAATCTTTTTTTTCTTTCTTTCTAACTAATCTATCTTTCTTTCTTTCTAACTTATCTATATTTCTTTCTTTCTTTCTTTCTTTCTTTCTAACTAACTAATCTATCTTTCTTTCTTACTAATCTTTTTTTCTTTCTTTCTTTCTAACTAATCTATCCTTCTAACTAATCTTTCTTTCTTTCTTTTTAATTAACTTTCTTTCTTTCTTTCTTTCTAACTAATCTATCTATCTTTCTTTCTACCTAATCTATATTTCTTTTTTTCTTTTTAATTAACTTTCTTTCTTTCTTTCTTTCTAACTAATCTATCTTTCTTTCTTTCTAACTAATCTATCTTTCTTTTTCTTTCTAACTAATCTCTTTCTTTCTAACTAATCTATCTTTCTTTCTCACTAATCTTTTTTCTTTCTTTCTTTCTAACTAATCTATCTCACTAATCTATCTTTCTTCCTTTCTTTCTTACTAATCTATCTTTCTTTCCTTTTTTCTTTCTAACTAATCTATCTTTCTTTCTTTCTTACTAATCTTTTTTTCTTTCTTTCTAACTAATCCATCTTTCTTTCTCTCTAACTAATCTATCTTTCTTTCTCACTAATCTTTTTTCTTTCTTTCTTTCTAACTAATCTATCTATCTCACTAATCTATCTTTCTTCCTTTCTTTCTTACTAATCTATCTTTCTTTCCTTTTTTCTTTCTAACTAAACTATCTTTCTTTCTTTCTTTCTAACTAATCTTTTTTCTTTCTTTCTAACTAATCCATCTTTCTTTCTTTCTAACTAATCTATCTTTCTTTCTTTCTAACTTATCTATATTTCTTTCTTTCTTTCTCTTTCTTTCTTTCTTTCTTTCTAACTAATCTATCTTTCTTTCTTACTAATCTTTTTTTCTTTCTTTCTTTCTAACTAATCTATCTTTCTAACTAATCTTTCTTTCTTTCTTTTTAATTAACTTTCTTTCTTTCTTTCTAACTAATCTATCTATCTTTCTATCTTTCTTTCTACCTAATCTATCTTTCTTTTTAATTAACTTTCTTTCTTTCTTTCTTTCTTTCTTTCTTTCTTTCTAACTAATTTATCTTTCTTTCTTTCTAACTAATCTATCTTTCTTTTTCTTACTAACTAATCTTTCTTTCTTTCTTTCTAACTAATCTATCTTTCTTTCTCACTAATCTTTTTTTCTTTCTTTCTTTCTTACTAATCTATCTTTCTTTCCTTTTTTCTTTCTAACTAATCTATCTTTCTTTCTTACTAATCTTTTTTTCTTTCTTTTTTCTAACTAATCTGTTTCTTTCTTTCTAACTAATCTTTTTTTCTTTCTTTCTAACTAATCTATCTTTCTTTCTTTCTTTCTTTCTTACTAATCTTTTTTTCTTTCTTTCTTTCTAACTAATCTATCTTTCTAACTAATCTTTCTTTCTTTCTTTTTAATTAACTTTCTTTCTAACTAATCTATCTATCTTTCTATCTTTCTTTCTACCTAATCTATCTTTCTTTTTAATTAACTTTCTTTCTTTCTTTCTTTCTTTCTTTCTAACTAATTTATCTTTCTTTCTTTCTAACTAATCTATCTTTCTTTTTCTTACTAACTAATCTTTCTTTCTTTCTTTCTAACTAATCTATCTTTCTTTCTCACTAATCTTTTTTTCTTTCTTTCTTTCTTACTAATCTATCTTTCTTTCCTTTTTTCTGTCTAACTAATCTATCTTTCTTTCTTACTAATCTTTTTTTCTTTCTTTTTTCTAACTAATCTATGTTTCTTTCTTTCTAACTAATCTTTTTTTCTTTCTTTCTAACTAATCTATCTTTCTTTCTTTCTTTCTTTCTTTCTTACTAATCTTTTTTTCTTTCTTTCTTTCTAACTAATCTATCTTTCTAACTGATCTTTCTTTCTTTCTTTTTAATTAACTTTCTTTCTTTCTAACTAATCTATCTTTCTTTCTTTCTAACTAATCTATCTTTCTTTTTCTTTCTAACTAATCTCTTTCTTTCTTTCTTTCTAACTAATCTATCTTTCTTTCTTTCTTTCTAACTAATCTTTTTTCTTTCTTTCTAACTAATCCATCTTTCTTTCTTTCTAACTAATCTATCTTTCTTTCTTTCTAACTTATCTATATTTCTTTCTTTCTTTCTCTTTCTTTCTTTCTTTCTTTCTTTCTTTCTAACTAATCTATCTTTCTTTCTTACTAATCTTTTTTTCTTTCTTTCTTTCTAACTAATCTATCTTTCTAACTAATCTTTCTTTCTTTCTCTTTAATTAACTTTCTTTCTTTCTTTCTAACTAATCTATCTATCTTTCTATCTTTCTTTCTACCTAATCTATCTTTCTTTCTTTCTTTTTAATTAACTTTCTTTCTTTCTTTCTTTCTTTCTTTCTTTCTTTCTTTCTAACTAATCTATCTTTCTTTCTTTCTTTCTAAATAAAAACTATCTTTCTTTTTCTTTCTAACTAATCTATCTATCTTTCTCTTTCTTTCTACCTAATCTATCTTTCTTTCTTTCTTTTTAATTAACTTTCTTTCTTTCTTTCTTTCTTTCTTTCTAACTAATCTATCTTTCTTTCTCACTAATCTCTTTTTCTTTCTTTCTTTCTAACTAATCTATCTATCTTTCTATCTTTCTTACTAATCAATCTTTCTTTCTTTCTTACTAATTTATCTTTCTTTCTTTCTTTCTTACTAATCTATCTTTCTTTCCTTTTTTCTTTCTAACTAATCTTTCTTTCTTTCTTTCTTTCTAACTAATCTATCTTTCTTTCTTTCTTTCTTTCTCACTAATCTTTTTTTCTTTCTTTCTAACTAATCTATCTATCTTTCTATCTTTCTTACTAATCAATCTTTCTTTCTTTCTTACTAATTTATCTTTCTTTCTTTCTTTCTTACTAATCTTTTTTTCTTTCTTTCTTTCTAACTAATCTATCTTTCTTTCTTTCTAACTTATCTATATTTCTTTCTTTCTTACTAATCTATCTTTCTTTCTAACTAATCTCTTTCTTTCTTTCTTTCTAACTAATCTTTTTTTCTTTCTTTCTTTCTAACTAATCTTTTTTTCTTTCTTTCTTTCTAACTTATCTATATTTCTTTCTTTCTTTCTTACTAATCTATCTTTCTTTCTAACTAATCTATCTTTCTTTCTTTCTTTCTTTCTAACTAATCTATCTTTCTTTCTTTCTTACTAATCTTTTTTTCTTTCTTTCTAACTAATCTATCTTTCTTTCTTTCTTACTAAACTATAAACTAATTAAACTTTAAACTTCTTTAAACTTCTTCAAACTTATTGGTCCAAACTTTCACAAGCCAACTTAAAGTTTGTCTCGACGAACTTTTTCTAGTTATTATTATTCTTCTGACTCTAAAATTTAAACTCTAACTCGTCCTAGAGCTTTAACTCTACAAACTCCAAACTCGGGTCAGACCTTCAAACTGTTCTGACTTAGTGTGCTATATCTTTTCAGACTGATTTGACTTTCAGATTTCTTAAAAATTAATATTAAAAATCATAAAAATCCCATTGACTTTCATTGTAACAGTTCAAAATGAGCCAAGACTACGGTGGCCCAGTAGTCTACACCAAATAAACTCAAATCTAAATTCCCTAAAGCCTTGGACTCAATTAAACTCCCATTCTATATGTACTTATGAACTCTATCTATCTATCTATCTATCTATCTATCTATCTATCTATCTATCTATCTATCTATCTATCTATCTATCTCTTTCTAACTTATCTATCTATCTATCTATCTATCTATCTATCTATCTATCTATCTATCTGATCTTTCTTCCTTTCTAACTAATCTATCTTTCTTCCTTTCTAACTAATCTATCTTTCTTTCTTTCTAACTAATCTCTTTATTTCTAAACTAATCTATCTTTCTTTCTTTCTAACTAATCTTTCTTTCTAACTAATATTTCCTTCTAACTAATCTATCTTTCTTTCTTTCTAACTAATCTATCTATGTTTCTTTCTAACTAATCTATCTATCTTTCTTTCTAACTAATCTATCTATCTTTCTTTCTAACTAATCTCTTTCTTTCTAACTAATCTCTTTCTTTCTTTCTAACTAATCTCTTTCTTTCTAACTAATCTATCTTTTTTCTTTCTAACTAATCTATCTTTCTTTCTTTCTAACTAATCTATCTTTCTTTCTTTCTAACTAATCTATCTTTCTTTCTTTCTAACTAATCTATCTTTCTTTCTAACTAATCTATCTTTCTTTCTTATCTATCTATCTATCTATCTATCTATCTATCTATCTATCTATCTATCTATCTATCTATCTATCTATCTTTCTTTCTTTCTAACTAATCTATCTATATATCTTTATTTCTAACTAATCTATCTTTCTTTCTTATCTATCTATCTATCTATCTATCTATCTATCTATCTATCTATCTATCTATCTATCTATCTATCTATCTTTCTTTCTTTCTTTCTTTCTTTCTAACTAATCTATCTTTCTTTATTTCTTTCAAACTAATCTATCTTTCTTTCTTTCTAACTAATCTATCTTTCTTTCTTTCTAACTAATATTTCCTTCTAACTAATCTATCTTTCTTTCTTTCTAACTAATCTATCTATGTTTCTTTCTAACTAATCTCTTTCTTTCTAACTAATCTATCTATCTTTCTTTCTAACTAATCTATCTTTCTTTATTTCTTTCAAACTAATCTATCTTTTTTCTTTCTAACTAATCTATCTTTCTTTCTTTCTAACTAATCTATCTTTCTTTCTTTCTAACTAATCTATCTATCTTTCTTTCTAACTAATCTATCTTTCTTTCTTTCTAACTAATCTATCTTTCTTACTAACTAATCTATCTTTCTTTCTAACCAATCTTTCTTTCTTTCTTTCTTTTTTCATTCTTTCTAACTAATCTATCTTTCTTTCTTTCTAACTAATCTATCTTTCTTTCTAACTAATCTATCTATCTTTCTTTCTAACTAATCTCTTTCTTTCTTTCTAACTAATCTATCTTTCTTTCTAACTAATCTATCTTTCTTTCTAACTAATCTATCTATCTTTCTTTCTAACTAATCTATCTTTCTTTCTTTCTAACTAATCTATCTATCTATCTTTCTAACTAATCTATCTTTCTTTCTAACTAATCTATCTTTCTTTCTTTCTAACTAACTAATCTTTCTTTCTTTCTAACTAATCTATCTTTCTTTCTTTCTTTCTAACTAATCTATGTTTCTTTCTTTCTTTCTAACTAATCTATGTTTCTTTCTTTCTAACTAATCTATCTTTCTTTCTATCTTTCTAACTAATCTATCTTTCTTTCTAACCAATCTTTCTTTCTTTCTTTCTTACTTTCTTTCTTTCTAACTAATCTATCTTTTTTCTTTCTAACTAATCTATCTATCTTTCTTTCTAACTAATCTTTCTTTCTTTCTAACCAATCTATCTTTCTTTCTTTCTAACTAATCTTTCTTTCTTTCTTTCTTTCTTTCTAACTTATCTATCTATCTTTCTAACTAATCTTTCTTTCTTTCTAACTAATCTTTCTTTCTTTCTAACTAATCTATCTTACTTTCTAACTAATTTATCTTTCTTTCTTTCTAACTAATCTATCTTTCTTTTTTTCTAACTAATCTATCTTTCTAGCTAATCTATCTTTCTTTCTATCAAATCCATCTTTCTTTGTTTTTTAAATAATCTATCTTTCTTTATTTCTAACTAAGTTATCTTTCTTTCTAACTAATCTATCTTTCTTTCTAACTAATCTATCTTTCTAACTAATCTATCTTTCTAACAAATCTCTTTCTTTGTTTTTTAACTAATCTATCTTTCTTTCTAACTAATTTATCTTTCTTTCTAACTAATCTATCTTTCTTTCTAACTAATCTATCTTTCTTTCTAACTAATCTATCTTTCTTTCTTTCTAATCTATCTTTCTTTCTAACTAATCTATCTTACTTTCTTTCTTTCTTTTTAATTAACTTTCTTTCTTTCTTTCTTTCTAACTAATCTATCTTTCTTTCTTTCTAACTGATCTATCTTTCTTTTTCTTTCTAACTAATCTATCTTTCTTTCTTTCTAACTAATCTTTCTTTCTTTCTTACTAATCTATCTTTCTTTCTTTCTTTCTAACTAATCTATCTTTCTTTCTTACTAATATTTTTTTCTTTCTTTCTTTCTAACTAATCTATCTTTCTAACTAATCTTTCTTTCTTTCTTTCTTTTTAATTAACTTTCTTTCTTTCTTTCTTTCTAACCAATCTATCTTTCTTTCTTTCTAACTAATCTATCTTTCTTTTTCTTTGTAACTAATCTATCTTTCTTTCTTTCTTACTAATCTTTTT
The DNA here is from genome assembly GCA_031834385.1 of Semotilus atromaculatus. Taxonomy (NCBI): domain Eukaryota; kingdom Metazoa; phylum Chordata; class Actinopteri; order Cypriniformes; family Leuciscidae; genus Semotilus; species Semotilus atromaculatus. The sequence goes on from JAULUF010000040.1 coordinate 13,070,120, forward strand.
TTCTTTCTTTCTTTCTAACTAATCTATCTATCTTTCTTTCTTTCTTTCTTTTTAATTAACTTTATTTATTTCTTTCTTTCTAACTAATCTATCTTTCTTTCTAACTAATCTATCTTTCTTTTTCTTTCTAACTAATCTATCTTTCTTTCTTACTAATATTTTTTTCTTTCTTTCTTTCTAACTAATCTATCTTTCTAACTAATCTTTCTTTCTTTCTTTCTTTTTAATTAACTTTCTTTCTTTCTTTCTTTCTAACCAATCTATCTTTCTTTCTTTCTAACTAATCTATCTTTCTTTTTCTTTGTAACTAATCTATCTTTCTTTCTTTCTTACTAATCTTTTTTTCTTTCTTTCTTTCTAACTAATCTATCTATCTTTCTTTCTTTTTAATTAACTTTATTTATTTCTTTCTTTCTAACTAATCTATCTTTCTTTCTAACTAATCTATCTTTCTTTTTCTTTCTAACTAATCTATCTTTCTTTCTTTCTTTCTAACTAATCTATCTTTCTCACTAATCTATCTTTCTTTCTTTCTTTCTTACTAATATATCTTTCTTTCCTTTTTTCTTTCTAACTAATCTATCTTTCTTTCTTTCTTACTAATCTTTTTTTCTTTCTTTTTTTCTAACTAATCTATCTATCTTTCATTCTTTCTTTCTAACTAATCTTTTTTTTCTTTCTTTCTAACTAATCTATCTTTCTTTCTAACTTATCTATATTTCTTTCTTTCTTTCTTTCTTTCTAACTAACTAATCTATCTTTCTTTCTTACTAATCTTTTTTTCTTTCTTTCTTTCTTTCTAACTAATCTATCCTTCTAACTAATCTTTCTTTCTTTCTTTTTAATTAACTTTCTTTCTTTCTTTCTTTCTTTCTAACTAATCTATCTATCTTTCTTTCTACCTAATCTATATTTCTTTTTTTCTTTTTAATTAACTTTCTTTCTTTCTTTCTTTCTTTCTAACTAATCTATCTTTCTTTCTTTCTAACTAATCTATCTTTCTTTTTCTTTCTAACTAATCTCTTTCTTTCTAACTAATCTATCTTTCTTTCTCACTAATCTTTTTTCTTTCTTTCTTTCTAACTAATCTATCTATCTCACTAATCTATCTTTCTTCCTTTCTTTCTTACTAATCTATCTTTCTTTCCTTTTTTCTTTCTAACTAATCTATCTTTCTTTCTTTCTTACTAATCTTTTTTTCTTTCTTTCTAACTAATCCATCTTTCTTTCTCTCTAACTAATCTATCTTTCTTTCTCACTAATCTTTTTTCTTTCTTTCTTTCTAACTAATCTATCTATCTCACTAATCTATCTTTCTTCCTTTCTTTCTTACTAATCTATCTTTCTTTCCTTTTTTCTTTCTAACTAATCTATCGTTCTTTCTTTCTTTCTAACTAATCTTTTTTCTTTCTTTCTAACTAATCCATCTTTCTTTCTTTCTAACTAATCTATCTTTCTTTCTTTCTAACTTATCTATATTTCTTTCTTTCTCTTTCTTTCTTTCTTTCTTTCTTTCTTTCTTTCTTTCTTTCTTTCTAACTAATCTATCTTTCTTTCTTACTAATCTTTTTTTCTTTCTTTCTTTCTAACTAATCTATCTTTCTAACTAATCTTTCTTTCTTTCTTTTTAATTAACTTTCTTTCTTTCTTTCTAACTAATCTATCTATCTTTCTATCTTTCTTTCTACCTAATCTATCTTTCTTTCTTTCTTTTTAATTAACTTTCTTTCTTTCTTTCTTTCTTTCTTTCTTTCTAACTAATTTATCTTTCTTTCTTTCTAACTAATCTATCTTTCTTTTTCTTACTAACTAATCTTTCTTTCTTTCTAACTAATCTATCTTTCTTTCTTACTAATCTTTTTTTCTTTCTTTTTTCTAACTAATCTATGTTTCTTTCTTTCTAACTAATCTTTTTTTCTTTCTTTCTAACTAATCTATCTTTCTTTCTTTCTTTCTTTCTTACTAATCTTTTTTTCTTTCTTTCTTTCTAACTAATCTATCTTTCTAACTAATCTTTCTTTCTTTTTAATTAACTTTCTTTCTTTCTTTCTTTCTTTCTAACTAATCTATCTTTCTTTCTTTCTAACTAATCTATCTTTCTTTTTCTTTCTAACTAATCTCTTTCTTTCTTTCTTTCTTTCTAACTAATCTATCTTTCTTTCTTTCTTTCTAACTAATCTTTTTTCTTTCTTTCTAACTAATCCATCTTTCTTTCTTTCTAACTAATCTATCTTTCTTTCTTTCTAACTTATCTATATTTCTTTCTTTCTTTCTCTTTCTTTCTTTCTTTCTTTCTTTCTTTCTTTCTTTCTTTCTTTCTTTCTAACTAATCTATCTTTCTTTCTTACTAATCTTTTTTTCTTTCTTTCTTTCTAACTAATCTATCTTTCTAACTAATCTTTCTTTCTTTCTCTTTAATTAACTTTCTTTCTTTCTTTCTAACTAATCTATCTATCTATCTTTCTATCTTTCTTTCTACCTAATCTATCTTTCTTTCTTTCTTTTTAATTAACTTTCTTTCTTTCTTTCTTTCTTTCTTTCTTTCTTTCTAACTAATCTATCTTTCTTTCTTTCTAAATAAAAACTATCTTTCTTTTTCTTTCTAACTAATCTATCTATCTTTCTATCTTTCTTTCTACCTAATCTATCTTTCTTTCTTTCTTTTTAATTAACTTTCTTTCTTTCTTTCTTTCTAACTAATCTATCTTTCTTTCTCACTAATCTCTTTTTCTTTCTTTCTTTCTAACTAATCTATCTATCTTTCTATCTTTCTTACTAATCAATCTTTCTTTCTTTCTAACTAATTTATCTTTCTTTCTTTCTTTCTTACTAATCTATCTTTCTTTCCTTTTTTCTTTCTAACTAATCTTTCTTTCTTTCTTTCTTTCTAACTAATCTATCTTTCTTTCTTTCTTTCTTTCTCACTAACCTTTTTTTCTTTCTTTCTAACTAATCTATCTATCTTTCTATCTTTCTTACTAATCAATCTTTCTTTCTTTCTTACTAATTTATCTTTCTTTCTTTCTTTCTTACTAATCTTTTTTTCTTTCTTTCTTTCTAACTAATCTATCTTTCTTTCTTTCTAACTTATCTATATTTCTTTCTTTCTTTCTTTCTTACTAATCTATCTTTCTTTCTAACTAATCTCTTTCTTTCTTTCTAACTAATCTATCTTTCTTTCTTTCTTACTAATCTTTTTTTCTTTCTTTTTTCTAACTAATCTATCTTTCTTTCTTTCTTTCTAACTAATCTTTTTTTCTTTCTTTCTTTCTAACTTATCTATATTTCTTTCTTTCTTTCTTTCTTACTAATCTATCTTTCTTTCTAACTAATCTATCTTTCTTTCTTTCTTTCTAACTAATCTATCTTTCTTTCTTTCTTACTAATCTTTTTTTCTTTCTTTCTAACTAATCTATCTTTCTTTCTTTCTTACTAAACTATAAACTAATTAAACTTTAAACTTCTTTAAACTTCTTCAAACTTATTGGTCCAAACTTTCACAAGCCAACTTAAAGTTTGTCTCGACGAACTTTTTCTAGTTATTCTTCTTCTTCTTATTTTTCTTACCCAAAAAATTCTGACTCTAACTCGTCCTAGAGCTTTAACTCTACAAACTCCAAACTCGGGTCAGACCTTCAGACTGTTCTGACTCGGTGTGCTATATCTTTTCAAACTGATTTGACTTTCAGATTTCTTAAAAATTAATATTAAAAATCATAAAAATCCCATTGACTTTCATTGCAACAGTTCAAATTGAGCCAAGACTACGGTGGCCCAGTAGTGAACAACACAAAAACTCAAATCTAAACTCCCTGAAGCCCTAGATTCAATTAAACTACCATTCTATATGTACTAATGAACTTTATCTATCTATCTATCTATCTATCTATCTATCTATCTATCTATCTATCTATCTATCTATCTATCTTTCTAACTTATCTTTCTTTCTTTCTAACTAATCTTTCTTTCTTTCTACCTAATCTTTCTTTATTTCTTTCTTTCTTACTAATCTATCTTTCTTTCAAACTAATCTTTCTTTCTTTCAAACTAATCTTTCTTTCTTTCTAACTAATATTTCTTTCTTGCTAACTGATCTATCTTTCTTTCTTTCTAACTAATCTTTCTTTCTTTCTAACTAATCTATCTTTCTTCTTTCTAACTAATCTATCTTTCTTTCTAACTAATCTACCTTACTTTCTTTCTAACTAATCTATCTTTCTTTCTAACTAATCTATCTATCTTTCTTTCATTCTAACTTTTCTTTCTTTCTAACTAATCTATCTATCTTTCTAACTAATCTCTTTCTTTCTAACCAATCTTTTATTCTTTCTTTCTTACTTTCTTTTATTCTTTCTTTCTAACTAATCTTTCTTTCTTTCTAACTAATCTATCTATCTTTCTTTCTTTCTAACTAATCTATCTATCTTTCTTTCATTCTAACTAATCTTTTCTTTCTTTCTAACTAATCTCTATCTTTCAAACTAATCTATCTTTCTTTCTAACCAATTTTTCTTTCTTTCTTTCTTTCTTTCTTTCTTTCTTTCTTTCTTTCTTTCTTTCTTTCTTTCTTTCTAACTAATCTATCTATCTATCTATCTTTCTTTCTAACTAATCTATCTCTTTCTTTCTAACTAACTAGTCTTTCTAACTAATCTATCTTTCTTTCTTTCTTTCTTTCTAACTAATCTGTTTCTTTCTTTCTAACTAATCCATCTTTCTTTATATCTTTCTTACTAACTAATCTATCTTTCTTTCTAACCAATCTTTCTTTCTTTCTTTCTTTTTTCATTCTTTCTAACTAATCTATCTTTCTTTCTTTCTTTCTTTCTAACTAATCTATCTTTCTTTCTAACTAATCTATCTATCTTTCTTTCTAACTAA